>DF360039.1:8713-30248 GCA_000787875.1 Solanum virginianum | reverse complement strand
TGTCTCAAGTTGAGATCTTTTTGAGTGAAAACATATTGGAGGCTCTTATGATCAGTGAACACATCAACATGCACCCCATACAAGTAATGACTCCAAATCTTTAATACAAATACCATAACGACTAGTTCAAGATCATGAGTAGGATAATTTTTTCATGCACTTTGAGTTATCTAGAAGCATAGGCTTTCACCTTACCATTTTTCATGAGAACACAGCCCAAACCAACTCTAGAAGCATCACAAAACACAACAAATCCTCCGCCTTATCCTCCGACTTCACACCCATGATAGCAAAAATCTTATAGACCTCATCAGAAGCATCACAAAACACAACAAATCCCTCTAGCTCTTCCGGTAGTGACAAAATAGGAGCGGACATAAGCTTATCTTTTAATGTTTGGAAGCTCCTCTCACAGTCATCGGTCCACACAAACTTGACCTTCTTTTGCGTCAATTTAGTCATGGGAGAAGTAGTAGAAGAGAACCCATTCATGAACCTCCGATAGTAACCCACTAAGCGCAGGAAGCACCTAATATCCGACAGGGTCAATGGTCTAGGCCAATTTCTAATCACATCCATCTTTTTAGGATCCACTTTAATACCATTCCGCACCACCACATGTCCTAGGAAGCTAACCTCCCTCAATAAAAATTCACACTTCTTATACTAAGCATATAACTTCTCTTCCCTCAATCCTTGCAACACAATCCTCAAATGAGCCTTATGCTCCTTCTCACCATGATAATAGTTCAAAATATCATCAATGAATACCACAAAAAATTAATCAAGGTAGGGTTTGAAGATCCTATTCATAAGATCCATGAAGATGGCTGGTGCATTAGTCAACTCAAAAGATATCATAAAAAACTCATAATACCCATACCTAGTCCAAAATGCTATCTTGGGAATATCACACTACCTCACCTTCACTTCATGATACCCAGACCATAGATCAATCTTAGAGAAATAGCTAGCCCCTTGTAATTGATCAAACAAATCATCAATCCTTGGAAGAGGATACCTATTCTTAATGGTGACCCTATTGAGTTGTCGGTAGTCAATACACATTCTAAGGGACCCATCTTTCTTTTTCAGGGGAATAGAAATGGGTTGAGTATCGAGAAGGAGATCTATACCAAAATCTATTACCCTTTTGGGGGAACACTGGGAAGGTCATTTGTAAAGACATCAAGGAACTCATTTACAATCGAAATCGACTCTATGGGAAGAACCTTGGACTCTCCAAAATCCATTTTCCTTTCAAGAGGAACACCGGGAAGGTCATTTGGAAAGACATCAAGAAACTTATTTATCACTGGAACAGACTTTATAGGAAGGACTTTGGACTCCACATCCCTAACCCTCACAAGATGGTAAAGACACCCTTTAGAGATCAACTTACAGGCTTTAATGCAAGAGAGGAACCAACCCTTGACCACCACATCATCACTCTTCCACTCAAGGACGGGTTCATTTGGGAATTGGAACTTGACCCTACGGGTCCTATAATAAATAGAGGCATAGTATGCATGCAACCAATCCATCCCAAGAATGATATCAATATCAATCATATCTAACTCAACAAGATCACAAGGCAATATTTTATACAAGATGCAAATGGGACAATTTCTATATACCTTCCTAGCAACAATAAATGCACCAATAGTAGTAGGTACCTCATATGACTCACACAACAACTCGAGGTCAACATGAAACTTTTTGGCAACAAAAGGGATAATAAAAGAAAGAGTGGCACCCAGATCAATCAATGCATATATATCAAAATCAAAGATTTTCAACATATCGGTGACGACATCGAGAACCTCCTCAACCCCTTGCCTTCCATATAGAGCATAAAATCGATTGTGCCTTAGGGAACCACCTTGTTGACCACCTCTACCCAAAGGAACCGCATGAACACCTTGTGAATGAACCTCCTTACCCTTGTTGCGATTTTGAGGGCAATCCATCACCTTATGCCCAACTTCCCCACAACCATAACAAGCCTTTGTGTCCCTCAAGCATGGGCCACTATGACCCTTACCACATTTTTGATATCCACCATTAGGAACCACACCTCCAACACCTCGGGCCCTTGGAAAATCATTGGCAACCCTCTTATGAGAATATCCTTGGCCTTGATAGAATTGACCACCCTTTTGGAACTTCCCCTTAAAATGAGCCTTCTTGGCCTCATGAACTCTCCGCTTTCTCAATTTCTCCTCATCTATTTGTTCGGCATAAGTCATCAAGCGGGACAAATCCATGTCTCTAATTAACATAGCAGACCGACACTCCCCACTCACCAAGTCGAATACATCCATTACAAATTTATTCATCCTAGGCCTTGGATCGGATACCAATTGTGGAGTATATTTTGAATATTGGTTGAACTTGAGGGCGTACGCCCCCACACTCATAGACCCTTGTCTCAAATTCATAAATTCCACTAACTTAGCTTCCCTAAGTTCAAGAGGGAAGAATCGATTAAGGAAGGCCACCTTGAACTCCTCCCAAGGCACCAAATAGTTGACTCCCTTCTCTTTCTCATACCAAATTTGTGCTACCCTTTTGATTTGGTAGGCTGCCAACTCCGCCTTATCCTCCGACCTCACACCCATGATAGCAAAAATCTTATAGACCTCATCAATGGACTCTTGAGGGTCATCACTCACCTTTGACTCATGGAATTTTAAGGGATTCATTCTCATGAAGTCTCTCACCTAAGATGCTGGTGTAGGACCATGAAGGGCTTGGGCCCCTTGGTTCGCTTGGTTAGCCATAACTTATGCAAGCAAAGTGAGAGCATTCTGAAGCTCTCCATTAGTTAGTTTCTCCTCGAGTGTGCGGGCTCTTCTCCCTCTCGTGTTACGCATGATCTAGCATAGCAAAGGACAGTCATTAGGGCGAAAAACCTTACCTCAACTTCTATAGCACGAGATAGAGTAAGAAGAAGGGAAACATTTCCTAAACACCTTATAGCATCTAGCTCATAGTTGTGGTGCACAACACAACCATGAACAAGACTCTAATCGACGCAGTATATTGGACTTCAAGGATCTAAAAACCTAGTGCTCTGATACTAAGTTTGTCACGGCCCAAGCCTAGGGCCTAAACGTGACATGATACAAGGGGAACCTGAAGGGACCCCAAGTAATCCGCTTAGCATATCATTACATATCCTTGGTCGCAGAAGCAATAAAATAGCAACATATGAGTAGAAATAGAGATAACCGGAGCTAAGGGGCATCCTTCATATCAATATAACAAGAGTCAAGAGAAAGTCAAAGCTCACAACGTTTCACATTACATGTCCAACAACACCTCTAATACATAGATAAGAACGGGGGCTAAGACAAGCAATCGGGATCACTCTCATAGTCAACATTTACATAAAAGAAAGGTAGTTCTAGAACATAGTAAGAGATCATAAGCAACATCCCTGAAATGGAGGACACACCAACAAGCTTAAGTGGAAGCGTACTAGCCACATGGATGAAGATGCTCAAGAAGGGCTTCAGTCCTACATGGTGATATCATGTAGGCATAGAGTATGCATTAGTATATTTGAATGTACTAAGTATGTAGGATGCAATGCAACAAGTGATAAGTACCATAATCAAAATACATATCATAGACAATGAATACACATATAGCAATATGGCATGTATCAATGATACTTGAAGTATAATCATGCTTGTATAGAACATAATCCATGTGTAAGGAGTGAGCACTTTAGTGCAATCCAAGGACTACCACCTTCTTGGAGAGGCGCATAAGGTACAAACCCCTTCATGAGGTTCATGAGGTACAAACCCCCCAATAAGGTTCATGGAGTACAAAACCCCTAACAAGGTTATCAAGGTACAAACCCCCATCAAGGTTGCACGGGCCTACCACCTCCCGAGCGAGGCGATTAAGGTACAAACCACTCAACAAGGTTACCCGAGCCTACAACCTCTAGAATGAGGCTTGGTCATCCCCAAAACTATAGAGATAATATCATATACATACATTTATTTCATCATCATATAGTCATTCATCTCAAAAGACATGCATTGGACCTTCAATTTCTCAAGAAATCATAATCGGACATTTTATCAAACACTTGGCTGGTGTGTAATGCTAGTGTAAAACCATACAATTCAAGAGTGAAATCATGCTAGATAATTCTGTCTAAAACCATCAATAGATACTTGGTAACACCCTCAAGAAATATACATAAAAAACCTTCATCAAATCTCACATTAGATCTTAGATTCATAGCTCCAAATATGCAAAAATAGTCATAATTTCATGAAACCCCAATATAGTTTATAGTCAAATTCATAATACATAAGACTCATAAGTAAATCAACTTTAAATTATGCAATTTAGAGTAAAAAGAAGCTTGGGTATCATTGGTGAAAGGAACCCATGAAAGAAACCCACATATCTTAGCTTTGGAGATTAGCTTGGTGAAAATTAGAGATGGAGACTCAAAGCTATGAATGAGAATCTTGAGATTAAAATGAGTTTTGAGACTTGAGTTTAGGAGTAAAATATTTGGCTAAGTGTTTGAATGAGTATTAGGAAATGTTTTGAATGATATGAGGGTGAAATATGGCTAAGTATAGGTATTTTCACGTTTGAGAGCACGTAGGCCCAAGACCTAAAAGCCTTGGACCGGACTTGAAAAACTGCCAACAAGATATACTGTAGCGTGGCCTTGGTTCGTCTCGCCAGCAACACGAAAACCTCTCTGGAATTTGATTTTTTTGGGGAAAATGAAATTGTGATTCGTTTGATCTAAAATAGGGGTTTGACCCATTTCCTACTCAATTTGACCCCCTGAACAAGAATACAAAGTCAAATTTTTGATATCCTGCACGGATTTTTAGATATATGGAAATTATGATTTCGAAAACTTTCGAGGCACATTTATGTGTACTTTTTGTGGTCGTTTCAAAACCAATCGTTGATGCATCACAATAAACCATAAACCCTTCTAACCCTTCCGGTAAATCCAAGATAGAGCGGAGATAAGCTTGTCTTCCAAAGTTTGAAAACTTCTTTCACATTCATCGGTCCAAACAAATTTTGCCTTCTTTTGTGTCAATTTCATCATAGGGGAAGCAATTGAAGAGAAACCATTCACAAATCTCCGACAGTATCCCGCTAAACCCAAGAAACTCCTAATATCTATCGATGTCAAGGGCCTAGGCCAATTTCTTATCACTTTTGTCTTCTTAGGATCCATTTTAATTCCATCACCCGACACCACATGCGACTGCAACCTCTTTCAACCAAAATTCACATTTACCAAACTTATCAAACAAATTCTCATCCCTCAAAATTTGCAAACACCACCCTCAAATAATTCACATGCTCCTCTTCACTTCGAGAAAAAATCAATCTGTCATCTATGAAAACTATCACAAATATATCAAGGTAGGGTTTAAAGACCCTATTCATGAGATCTATAAATACCATTGATGCATTAGTTAAACCAATGAAATCACTACAAATTAAAAATGCCCATACCTAGTCTAGAAAGCCATTTTGGGAATATCACACTCCTTCATCCTCACTTGGTGGTAACTGGACCAAAGGTCAATCTTAGAAAAATGATTAGCCCCTTGTAGTTTATCAAACAGGTCACTATCCTTGGTAGAGGATACTGGGTCTTTATAGTGACCTTATTGAGTTATCGGTGGTCGATGCACATTCTAAGTGAGCCATCTTTCTTTCTCACAAACAACACCAATGCACCCCAAGGTGACTTGATAAACCTTATGAAACCCTTCTCCAACAAATTGTTCAATTGGTCTTTCAACTCTTTTAACTCTGTCGGGGCCATAGGATAAGGAGGAATGGAAATGTGTTGTGTATCGGGAAGGAGGTCTATACCAAAGTCTATTTCCCTTTCGGGGCAGAAAATTCATTGACCATCGAAACTGACTCAATAGGAAGGACTTTAGACAACATCCCTAACCATCACAAGATGGTAAATGCAACCCTTAGAAATTAATTTCTAGGACTTAAGATAAGAGATGAATCTACCCTCAACCACTGAATCATGACCTTCCCACTCAAAGACGGGCTCATTAGGAATTTAGATTGGAACCTAACCTTATAGGTTCTACAATCAATGGAAGTATGATATGCATGTAACCAATCCATCCCAAGAATGATGTCAAAATCCACCATATTAAGTTTAACAAAATCACAAGGAAAGACTTTATACAATATAGACACGGGACAACCCGTATAGACTATTCTAACAACAATGGACTCACTAATGGAGGTAGACACCTCATAGGGTTCACACAACAATTTGGAGCACACATGAAGTTTAGTAGCAATAAAAAGAGCAATGAAGGAAAAAGTGGCACCCAGATCTAACAAAGCATACACATTATAATCAAAAACTTTAACATACCGGTAACAACATCGAGCACCTCATCCACTCCTTGCCTTCCTTGATGAGCATAAAATCGATTGTGATGTGGAGCACCCCCTTGTTGGACACCTTGAGCCCTTTGATAAACATAACCACCTTGTCCTTGAGGTCGACCATTCTTTCCCTTGTTTTGAGTATAAGGGCAATCAACAAGCTTGTGGCCTACTCTCCCACACTCAAAGCAAGCATTAGAATCCCTCAAGCACTTACCATTATGGTTCCTTCTACATCTTAGGCATCTTGGATAACTTGCCCCACCATTGCCATCTTGGAACCTTGGGTTCGGCACCCAATCATTAGCAAATCTTTTGTTTGGAGCACTAGAGGAATCTTGGCCTTGAAATTTATAACCTTGTTGGAAACGACTACCCTTTGTATCTTGGAAGCCACCATCAAACCGAGCCCTCTTAGACTCTCCACTTCTCCTCTTTCTTATCTTCTCCCCCTCAAGTTATTTTGCGTAGGTCATGAGTCGAGATAAGTCCATGTCACCAACAAGCATAATAGTGCGACACTTTTCATTCACCAAATTGGGCACTCCCGACATAAACTTGTTCATTCTTGCTCTAGGATCGGCAACTAAATGAGGAGCATACTTTCAGAGTTTGTTAAATTTAAGGGAATACTCCCTTGAATTCATAGAGTGTTGCTTGAGATTTATAAATTCCATCATCTTGGTCTCTCTCAACTCGATAGGGAAGAAGCGATTGAGGAAGGCAGCCTTGAATTCCTCTCATGGGATAGGGTCATTATTCCCCCTCTCAAGTTTCTATTGAGCAAACAAAATTTAGGCAACACCTTTGAGTTGAACAGCTATAAGCTTCGCTTTCTCTTCTAAAGTCACACCCATAATTGCAAACACCTTATACACCTCATCAATAAACTCTTGGGGATCCTCTTCCGGTTGGGAACCATGACACTCCGAAGGATTCATCCTTGCAAAGTCCCTCACCCTTGAGGCCAAAGTAGGAGCATGAGGAGCTTGGACCCCTTGATTCAATTGATAGTCATAACATTGACCAACATGGTAATGGCATTCCAGAACTCAATTTGTGTAGGCCCTTCTCCTTAAGGAGCTTAATGAGCTGGACCCTTCTTGGCTGTGCAGGTCCTTCATGGTCTTCCTCCTGGTAGTGGCATGATCTAAAAGAGCAAAAGAGCATTCATTAGGGGAGAAAGTTTTATATTAATACATAGAGCATGACATAGATTATGAAGAAATGAAACATTGCCTGAAACTCCTCACAACCTCCTATTCATAGTTGTGGCGCGCTTCACAACTATGAAAAAGACACTACTTGACATGATGTATTAGATTTTTGAGGATCACTAACAACCTAGTGCTTTGATACCAAACTTGTCACGACCTAAGTCTAGGGCATAGATGTGACACGGCGAATGGGAAACCTGAAGGAACCCCAAGCAAGCCTCTTAGCATATCTCACACATATCATAGGTTGCAAAAGCAAAATAAGATGATATCAAGTAATAATATATCATAAGGGAAGTGGGTGATGATGGTAACACTCCAATAAGAAAGAGGTCTCTATCAGTAATTAACCTAACCGAGGTTAGGGTCGAATCCACAGGGAATATAGGGCTTAATTATAGGATTTCACTACTAATCCTTTCTAGTATCTATAACTAAAATCTCTAAAAAAAGGGGGGGCCATTATGATCCAAAAACAACATAAAATAAATGCTAACTAGAATACGAGAAAATGCTCAATTTTGGGAACAACTTGGGAATTGTGTTCCCCATAGTTCGTTGACTCAATTACCCTAGATAACATTACTAAGATTAGTGAATCGCATGCAGGATGATAACTTAGGTTCTTCCAGCCCTCTTATGAAGGTGAAGGTCAAATTTCACCATGGCACTTGGTCGACTACCATGGCATGCCAACTAACTGTTACCTATTATCCCAGTCAACCTCCCCATCAGGTTTGGTTGATTAGATGGGAACACATCAACCGATTCCTATTATCTACTTCCCTTTTCTTATTCGTCACTACCTTGGTTGGGATTGTGATAGTAGGCAGGGTTTGGTATTGGCTACCACCAAACAACATTAATCATGAACGGAAATAAACAATACATGCAAAACCCTAATCATAAATATGCACAAAACCTAGGTCATTTCAAGTCAATTACCCATGGTTCTCACAATCCCAACTTGTGGATGCTTAGCTACTCATGGCTAAAGCAAAACACATAAAAATGTAAATAAGAGACATAGTTGAGAGTTTCACCAATAACAATGAAGGAAATAGGTACCACAAGTTGCAAAACCCACAAGCTTGATTGATCAACAAGGCGTACAAAACAAGATTTGCAATTTTCCAAAATGAGTTTTTCAAGAAAGAACAAATAAACTACTCTAAAACCTAAGAAAAGCATAAAAAATATCTTGGAGTAGTGTCTCTGGTCACCCCCCTCAAAATAACCTAACTTAAATAATATATAGTGTGTACAAAGTAATCCTAAAATTTGAATAGAAAAGACAGTTGGCAGCTGATAAGTTTCACAGTTATGACTCATAGGAGAACCTACGAGTCATAGTCGGGGTCTCATATCAGAATCTTAGCATCTTGGACTGAACTGGTACGACCCATAGGTACGAGTCATTGCTTGGGCTATGACTTGTATATTGATCTCGTAGTCTTGGTCTTCAGTTTTTGGTCGAACATTTTAGCTCTCTGATTTTTGTTACGAGTCCACCTGTACGAGTCATGCTGGACTTGTAGGAGTGACCTTCACTTGGCAGATTTCTAATTTTAGTCTCTGATTCCTGCAACAACACAACCTATGACTCATAGTGTGAGCTACGTCTCGTAGGTGGGCTCGTATGGCCTATGCTTCAGCAAAATCTGTAATTTTCTTCAAAATCATGCCAACTAACTTTTCTGCAAGATTAACACAAAAACACATCAAAACACTAAAACATTGCTTTGAGAACTCACAAAATCCCTTGGTTTAGGCACCATATGTGTTGTATTATGACAACACATCAACACCCTCAACTTAGAATTGTTGTTTGTCCTCAAGCGATGACTCAATCTACACAGACAAAGAGAAATACATAGCAACTAGACTAATGGCATACATATCAACTTCTTTGATTCAGGTAGCCAACTACCATTTTCAAAATAGAATTGTAAAATTATTTAGCAAACATGAATATAATGGGATACTTGGCAATCCAACCATGATAAGCTAAGGAGCATCAACCTTCTACAATCACTAGCATAATCATATGCTAATCAAGTAGTGCAAATGCCCTCACTAGAAAGAAGTCCCTTATACTCACTCAAGCACATTCAGAAGTCAGGGACTGAGGAAGCATTCTCACTCTCACAATTGAAATTCATGCACAATGACTAACACCATAAGCTTGCCCCTATACTCATTGGAATGGGATCAATTTAGGACTTATTGGCTTGTAACATGGGCTTATGGGGCTTTGGTATGGTATTTCAGGCAAATAGTGACTAAAAGCTACCCTTGAACCATGTTTACCAACATCTTTTGCTTTCATACTCCAACCTTTCACCAACTCCTCCCTTATTTCCCCCTTTTTAAGTTGTTCCCTGGCTTATTCTTTCACTCTTCAGTTGTGCCATCATTTTGAACTCATTTCTTTCTAATCTTTTCAACATAAGGCACTTTTTTTCCTTCTTTTTCTACACCTGGCTCATGATTATTCATTTTCTTTCTTTTCACCTTAACTAACTCAAACCAATCTTAGAGTACTAGGGCAAGTTCTGAGTCCATACAATGATACACAAATGCATCAAAATAATCTCACAAACACATGACATTTGCATCTACAATCAAGTATAGACTCACATGTCATGCTTTCAGTCTTATGCATCAAAATAATCTCACAAACACATGACATTTGCATCTACAATCAAGTATAGACTTAAATGTCTTGCTTTCAGTCTTAACTTACCTTCACAATATCAGAACAAACATTGCCATATACTCCAAAGATGTATGAATGCATCAATAATCATAACCTCAAAAATTATGAGGGATACCCAATTTTACATCAAAAGTTTAAAGAAAAAGCTATGAGGGCTCACTCGTCCTTTCCTCGAGTCGATGACGCCAAACCCAAAGTTTGAAAAGAAAAATCTAAGAACTATATATATGCCAAAAGATATTATTACTATGCATTTACAAATTATCTATATTTCTTAAGATATGTCGGTTCAACAAAAAATTAAACATCCACAAGGAAAAAGAAACATGGTAAGAAAATTTTGGGATCAAAAATAGGAGAAGTTATGGACTTGAGGCTACTCAGACTTCACCTTAATCCATAACTTCCACCACCCCACCAAAAGATGATACTTTGTCCTCAAAGTAAAGACAAAAACAAAAACAAAAATAAAATACTATAATGTAGAAATGTATACATACATTTATTAAAAACCAAAAATTAACATCCAAAGTAGAAGTAAAGATAACATCTGACATAAACATGATTAAAACACAACCAAAAATCAACACAATAACAAGATTGTCTGGAAAGAGAACAAAGTATCCAAAATGTCAAGATAAAAACTGGATCAAAAGAAGTCAAATATATCGGTGCTCATGCATCAGTCTTGGTCTAATCAGTGGGGTCCTGGGGCTATCTCTCCTCCTCTACTATAGTGTCGAAAGTATCCTCTCTAGGCGGGGTATGCTATGCGCTCTCTCTCTCTGGATAGTCACCAACATAATCGACTCCTGAATCAACCACTCGGACTCTATCATTAACTAACTTGCGGGCAAATGCCTTTATCCTCTCCTAGGAGTCCCGAACAGTCTGATCAATCAATGGCCAAACCCATGCTGACAGCTCATGAAGCCTCCCCTTCGCTACAGTAACCCTATGCAATAAAGCCTGAAATGCAACAAAAGAGTAGAGAGGGTCAACCTATAAAGAAGGAACCGCTAGTACTAGAGTGCTAGATGAAAGTGTTGACTCGATCTCAACTGCAGGTGTGGGCTCTGTAGTAGCCGGAGTAGTGCCAGTGGTAGCTAGAGGTGAGCCTGGGATCTACGGCTCTACAGGGAATGGTGCTGGATAGCTGGAGGAGCTAGTCGTGGTAAGGCCACTGAAATCTGATCAGCCTTTATCAGGCTGGGATCCATAGTGCGGGTGGCCCCTGTATGACAGTCCCAGTAAGGGTCAATAGGAACACTTGTTGCACTGCATAATCGATGAATCAGAACTGGAAGCGGTAATGAGGTGCTCCTTCGAGCTGCAACCTTATGGATCTGATCCAAAATGATCCAGATCCAATCTATAGCATAGCCATCTAGGATGCTGGACAAAAGTACATCCCTCTCAAGGGTGATCATATTATCCGTAAAAGTTAGCCTAATACGCCAACGGATAATGGACCACCAGAACTTCGCTTGAAATGAGAGGTGGCCTTTTACTATGGGATCTGCATGGTTTGTGACCCACGTCGGCTTAACTCCCTCCTCACAAATATGGCCAGCGATCCACTATAGGAGCTCTGTCCTAGCCCTGATATCCTTCTTAATCACCGTTGTCCTCATCTTCTCAATACGATTGTCGTACTCTGCGTTGGACTGAGGGGTTATATAAGTAGGCCTAAACTGCACTCTTCGTATTATCTCCTCCAAGATATGCACTCTCTTCCTATGGTTTATCACTACCCATAGCCTGGGTTGCTCGATTGGCCTTTTATTCTTTGGCAACCCCCGGTGAAGAGTAGCTAGATAAGCCACATAGAACTCACTAACTATGTAAGGGGCATATTTGCCCAGCTGTTGCATAGTCCAATGGAGCCCGTACTCATCCAATCCCGTACCCAAGTCAGGTACCCTGTCTAGTCCTACTGTGCTCAACCTGGACTCCTCGTGAAATTGTCAGACCGGTTTGCCATACCTCTTATCTTCTAGCCCCTGGTCGTATATCTCTTTCATGCCCGCAACACACTATTTGGGGTCGATTGAGGGCTAAGACTTTGCCTTCTCCTGATCAGGCTGAGAAGTCCTCTCGGACTCTGACTCGGAGCCAGAATGTGTAGGAATCACCTGAGGTGAACTACTCCCCAAGTCATTTTTCTCCACTTCTTGTACCTTCTCTTCAGACTGGGAGGCACTTGTAACTTTCATAGGTTCCCGAGCTGTGCAGGCCCGGGTTTGAGGAACATTGGCCAAAGGGTCAATCTTGACCCTGTGGACTTCAATTAAACCCTCGGAACTCTCAATCTCAGAAGACTCATCCACTAGTCTCCACCTGAACGCTTGGATGGCCCTCTTGTCTTTAGGTGGCATGATATCTGCAACATAACTAACAATCAATATGAGCATTAAGACAATTTACTTACTTAACATGCAACAAAGAACAAAACTAAACAAATGAAAAACAAGAACTGATGCAACTGCAAATGTGCAGGTACGAGTGCAGTTACGGCTTGTAGGATGACCTACAAGTTATATACTAGCCTCATAGAACCAGTTGTTCCTTTAAAATGCTTTCTGATCACAGATACGAGACACATTTATGACTCATAGGATGGCCCATAAGTCGTATCCCTGATCTCGCACCTAGTTTTAGAAACATTTTAAAAACTCAGTTGAGTCTACGAGACCCTCACTATGAATCATACTAGGTACTACGAGTCGTATGTGGGTCTCATATAAGGAATGTGATGGAATTACAGGTGATTGATGATTGCTACTAGGAACCACTATGACTCATATAAGAACTTAAGAGTCATAAGAGTGCCTCGTAACTGTGCCTAGAACTACCTACAATGCCTACTCATTTCTCACTTAAGGCATAAATTCATTACTAAACCTCAATACATTTAAGCAAAGGGGAGCAAAGCAAAACTAAATGACACATATTCAACTCCAAACTAACATTGGCAATTCAAAATGACCATACACCCATACCATCTAAATTTAAACTCCAATAACCATTCCAATCCCTATATGAGCAACAATATTGAAACACAAATAAAAAATTTATCAATTTCATATTCATAACCATCCATTCAAAACTCTCAACAAGGCTCAATTCACAACTTAATCATTTTGAAATCAACAAACCCTAGATTACAAGCTTAGCTCAGCAAAGCAATGTACGGCATATTCAAGCATGATCAAACTAAACCTATACTCATGTAGGGAATAAGCTTATCAATAATAATCTGAAAATGAAATCTAAAAGCTTACCAATTGAGTTGAAAAGTGAACCGAAAGAAAGAGAGATGATTTTCGCGTCAAAAACCTAGGATTTGGTACCCTTTGCCAGAATCTTCGTCAGAAATGATGTGGGCAGCTGGGATTTTTGGTCAGAGATGGATTTACGAGATGGGAAATGGTTTTTAGTCATGTTTAGGGTTAGAAAATAGGGGAATTAGGGTCAAATATTATTTTGACCCCCTTTTATAACAAACTGGGTCAGGTTTTAAAATGCCTCAAATCAGGACTACGAGACCCCGTTTATGAGTCCTAGGTTTTCCTATGGCTCGTAGGTCCCAGTCTCAGTACTTGAACCAACACTTAGCAAAAATTCAGAAATCATACTTGGGTACTACGAACCCCTGTTACGACTCGTAGGTGATCCTATGAATCGTAAAGTTGGCTTGTAGCATATGTGTCAACTTCAGATACTCATTGATTCCTTATACGAAGCATGATTATAAGTCATAGTGCAGACTACGTATCATAGGCCTACTCGTAGGAGCTGCTCCAGGGCCAATTTTTCCTTCCAGATCTTCAATTCTTCTAATTGTTACCAGCGATGGTGAATGCGCCAGGATCCTCATGCTTTTGCACTAGGCATTTGGTCATGATTGCACTACATTGTTAGAGCTCTTGTGAGAGCTCTTGGCTCAAAGTGCATTCCTTTGTTACCAAATCCTTCATATATTTGGCATATTTGAGCATTTTTTCCAAGGCTTCCAAGAGAGGGATGTTGATGATAGTTGTTTTAACATTGATAAAAATTGCTTGAACTTACCATCTTCTTCCTTCTTCTTGAGCCTTTGATTGATTTGGCTTTCTCTTGCTCTCCCACCTCTTAGTCCTCTACTCCCATGCTCCTTGGAGTTTCCTCCTCACTCATTACCTTGCTACCAATGGCTCTTTCCTCAACTTCATCATCAACAATTGGCATAGGAGGATCCATGGTGCTTTTGCCACTTCAAGTCATTACGGCTATGCAATGCCCTTCATTCATAGGGTTTTGAATTATGTTGGTTGCTAAGGTGCCCTTCTGATGTTGGTTTAACTGTGAAGACATTTGTCCAAATTGTTGTTCAAGTTGCTTGATTGCCACGAAATGAGACTCTATTTTTTGATTTATGCTTAAAATATCAATCTTTATTCCTTTCAAAGTCTCGTCATAGTGATTTGACCTCTTCAATAATTTATCAAACATTTCTTCAATTCTTGAACTACTTGATCCGACATCACGATTATGTGGCGGTACATAGGGACCATTTATGTAGCCTTCTCTTCTACCCCATTCTGCATCTAGCACTCTTTCTTTGATAGTATCCACCCCTATTATCTCTGTATGCCCCTTCTCGATTGAAGTTTCGACCTTGATTCTTGGAACCTTGTCTCTAATAATTCGAGTTGATCCTTGGGGTTTGTTTTGGAAACCCTCCACTTGGTTGCTCACAAAGCATGCATCCTTACCAAAGAATTGATCATCATAAATCGGAGTCTTTGGGGGGTTTGTTTTGGAACCCCTCCACTTGGTTGCTCACAAAGCATGCATCCTTACCAAAGAATTGATCATCATAAATCGGAGTCTTTGGGGGTTGATGGGTTACCACTTGCACACTTTCTTGATTTTGTTTTAAACCAAGTCCATGCTCGTACAGAGTTACGCAAGTTTTTTCATGATCTCTTCATTCACCTTTTTTGCCCATTATTTGTTATAATCTCACAAGAGCTCTTTGTTGTAACCCTCTCACTTTGGCCCCATGCTCGGTTAGTGTTCACCACTTATTCCATTCTCTCAGCAATAAGTTCAAACGGTTGATCAAGAAAAACATCGCCCATGATCATGTTGGCACATGCTTTGCTATTATCATCAAGTGCTCTGTAAAAGATCTTGACCAAAACATCATCAATAATCTTATGATCGAGGACCATTCTCAAGCATTTGGTGAATCTCTCCCATGTAGTGCTAAGAGTGTCTCTAAGTAATTGCTCAAAGTTGTTAATTTGGTCCTTAAGCTTTAGTTTCTTTGACCTTGGGAAGTATCTTTCGAGGAACACCCTCTGTATCTCAGCCCAACTCGTGATGGTACCCGGAGGAAGCTCAGACAACCATATAGCTAGTCAATGATAATGGAAACACCCTCAATCTAATAGCATCAATAGAAATATTTTGTGTCCCCATGACACTTTTGAACACAAAGACAATATTTTGGAGATGACTGTGGGGGTCCTCTGATGGTATCCCTGTGAATAAGCCATGATTTTGGAGCATCTGGAGCAATCCACTTGAGACTACGAACTTAGCATCTGCTGGTAGAGGGGGCAGTACTATAGAGCCAATCACATCCATCACCATATGGGTCAATCAGTATTGGTTCCAACCATAAGCGTTCCTATTAAAGTCCCTAAGTTATGGTCTATTATCCCTTGGTAGATTTTCCTCTCCTCTTATATCCTCATCATTCAGATTTATGTCCTCCTCAACTGTAACATCTTCATTCACTTGAGCTATTCTTTTGAAAAGTCTATGGATCTCCAAATTTATTGGAGCTAAAGGTTCACCTTGACTCCTTGTGTTAGGCATACAACTGGCACACCCTGCAAGTAAATTTAAATATAAAAACAAAAGACAAAAGTAAAATACACAAGATTCTAGAAATCAACACTAGAATTAACTAATAGTGAAATCAAATCAAACCTAGTCGTATTCTTCGGTAATGACGCCATAATTTTATGCTGATGGTCACGCTCTAATAAGAAAGTGGTCACTATTAGTAATTAACCTAACCAAGGTTAGGGTCGAATCCACAATGAATACAGGGCTTGATTAGGATTTCACTACTAATCATTTCTAGTATATATAAATAAAATCTCTAAAAGGGGGGTTTGTGATTCAAAAACAATATAAAATAAATGCTAACTAGAATACGGAAAAATGCTTAATTTTGGGAATAACTTAGGAATTATGTTCCCCATGGTTCGTTGACTCAATTATCCTAGATAACATAACTATAATTAGCGAATCGTATGCAGGACGATAACTTAGGTTCTTTCATCCCTCTTGTGAAGGTGAAGGTCGAATTTCACCATGACGCTTGGTGGGCTACCAAGGCGTGCCAACTAATCATTACCTATTATCCCAGTCAACCTCTTCTTGGTCAAGTTTAGTCGATTAGACAGGAACACATCAACCGAATCATGTCATCTACTTTCTTTTTCCTATTCATCACTACCTTGGTTGGGATCGTGATAGTAGACAGGGTTTGGTGTTGGCCACCACCAAATACCATTAATCATGAAGGGAAATAAATAATACATACAAAACCCTAATCATAAATATGCACAAAACCTAGGTCATATTAAGTCAACTACCTATAATAACCCTAAAATTTGCACAACAAAGACAGTTGGCAGCTGATAATATTCGCAGTTACAACTCGTAGGAGAACCTACGAGTCATAGTCAGGGTCTCGTATTAGAATTTTGGCATCTTGGACTGAACTAGTACAACCCATAGGTACGAGTCATTGCTTGGGCTACGACTCGTATGTTGATCTCGTAGTCCTGGTCTTTAATTTTTGGTCCAATATTTTGTCTCTCTGATTCTTGCTACGAGTCCACCTGTACAAGTTGTAGAGTATCTTATGACTCATAGGCTGGACTCATTGGAGTGACCTTTACTTGTCAAATTTCTGACTTTTGGTCTCTGATTCCTGCAACGACACAACCTACGACTCATTAGTGGGCTCGTATAACCTATACTTCAGCAAAATCTGCAACTTTTCTTTAAAATCATGTCTACCTAACATTTCTGCAAGATTAACATAAAAACACATCAAAACACTAAAAAATCACTTTGAGAACCCACAAAATCCCTTGTTTTAGGCACTAAATGTACTGTATTATGACAACACATTAGCGGGACTAAATGTGTCTTTCATAATTACATAAGCATAAAAGAGTCAAGCTCAATACATGAGGTTCACATCCAACAACACCTCTACTAATAGATGGAGCAGGGGCCAAGACATCTCCCAGGCTCACACTCATAGATAAGTGTCCAAAAATATAGATAAAGTTTGAACATAAACATGAAAGAAGATAAATATTATCCTCGGATATGAGGACTCACCAAAACCTAACTTTAATGATCTGACTAGCCACGTGGAGGAGGAGAATCAATAGGAGCTCTGGTCCCTACATGGTGATATTATGCAGGCACGGAGTATGCGTTAGTACTTGGAATATACTAAGTATGCAGGGTACAATGCAATAAAGATCATAAGCATAATAATCAAGATACATAATCATAATCAATAGAAGTGAGCTTAATATGACATGTATAATCAATGCTTAGGTTTAGACATGCTTCGGAATAATCACACTTGCATAACTTGCTCAGCACAATAAGTGACATGAATAGCTCATTCAAATATCTTATACTAGACGGTGAGGAATATAGCCTAGGTCATAACCCCTTCTAGTATGTAATGGATAGTACATGAGGGTGGAGATATAGTATAGGCCATAACTCCTTCATGTAGGCATAAGATGATGCATAATATTAAATCATATATGAGGGTAAGGCATACAACATAGTTCATAACCACTTCATGTAGACACTAGGTAGTGCATGATATTAAGTCTTCCATGATGGTGAGGTTTACAACATAGTTCATAACCCCTTCATGTAGACATTTGCCTTGTACTAAAGGGTGAGACATACAACATAGTTCATAACCCCTTCTAGTAGGCATCATAATTCACATGATAATAAAATATAGCATAAGAGCTCAATAATTCACTTGTAGATCATAGTGACTTAGCATGAATCCAATACATGCTTGGGAGCCATAACTTATCATAAGAACGCTTGTCTTGCAAATTATGCAATAGCCATTTATCAACTTAAGATTCATAATCATGCAAATTTACTAAAACATGGTGAGTATGCATACTTATGCTTAAAATCATACAATTTAGGAGTACCCACCAACACAGTAGTAAGACCCTCATTTGGGTGTCATGAAATCCATCTTAAAAATTCACCATCATTCATAGTCTCATAATTCATGTTATGTATAGCCTCAATAAGCATAAATCAACTTATGGGAATAACATCAATAGATATCCATGCACACTTAATCAATACTTGAAGAATCCAACTCCAATCATGCTTATATTGCATAATAAAGTTTACCCATAAAGCATTCAACATTGAAATCATGAAATTTGATAAAGAGGGGAGGTTTGGCTTCATGGGTAGAAGGAACCCATGAATGAAACCCACATACCTTAAACCTTGAGATTTCTTGAAATTGAGTTGAGAAAGACATGAGGTTTGTGTTGGATTCTTGATTTTCAAAACTTGTGCTTGAGATTCTTGAGATTGAATGGGGGATTGGATGTTGTTCTTGAGAGAATTTGAGAGGGTTTTATAAGTTCTAAAGTTGAAAATATGACTAAGGACAGAGGGTTTCACATTTAAAATGGGCATTGGGTTATTACCCAAATGTTCTTGGACGAAGTAGAAAAAATGGGAAAATTCCTGCATTGGTCCGCGCCCTAGGCGCAATGCGAAGCAATCGCGTATGCCCCAATTGAACTGATACGTACCCCGGACACGCGCGCCTGGGGCGCGGATGCACACTATCTCGGCTCCCCGTAGCAAAAATTATTTTTCGCTATGGGTCTTCTAAAATTCGAAGGCTACCCTTCTCACACATAATTTTGATCCCTGAACAAGAATATGAAGTCGGATTTTCAAAATCACGCACAGTTTTTGAGATATTCAAGAAATACACTTATGGGGCATTTTGATGCACATGAGGGGTGTTACAGATTTATTTGGTGAAGTTTTTATTTTTTTCAAACCAAAGGAATAGAAATTCAAAAAATTTTAGTCTCCAAAATTCAAACATGATCAAATTTCACATGGAGTAGAAAACTACACAAGTTTTAGTCTCCAAAACAAAATTAGAAAATCATAAGCATGTGATTTTCTTTTCAAGTAAATTTTCATGATTATCAAGTTTGTTGGGATTTCAAAGTTGATTCAATACTCAACTTTTCACAAATATCAAATAAATTTGACTTCTTAGGAAAAAAAATGCAAGAACAGAAAGATTACTTCCATCAAATACATTTATAGAAAAATGTAAATAAGTTAGTGAAATGATGTAAAAGATTATGAATTTCTCAAATAAAAAATAAGACAACACTAATGCACATTAACATATGAGATTATGTCATGACTATCGTACATAATTTGCTTGTAAACTTATTATTTATTTATTTTTTTCATTTTTTCTTCAAAAGAGCAGAGAACAATAATAGTAAAACATTAAATTCCTTAAGCTTGTCGAATCCTATATTACACAATCACTTAGAACAAACCTTTGTAGAACAAAGTTTTTGTAAAACAAAATATTTTGTACAGTAAAATTGTTTGCACAAAAATATCTTTTGTACAACATAACTTTGGAACTAATAAAACAAAGTTTCTGGTAAGTTCTCAAAAATGAAAGTAGTAATGAAAACAGAATATGTAAGGAAACAGAAATAATATTAAAAAGAAATATCTGAGTCCACAGAATTAACTACGTGCTTTAAGAAATTTAATCCGCTCACTACATCCAAGGTTGCAGATTATTTCCTCCCATGATAAAATGAATATATCTATTAAATAAGTAGCAGTAACTAAAACTTCAATAATTTCAGCAAACTAAAAAAGACAGCAATGAAATCACACAAAGATTCTACTTTTATTTGTGAGAATGTATGCAGAAGGAGGAAATTCAATACTCAAAAATAAAAGAAAGTTTCTCTATTTATAGCCAACAAAGGGTGCTTGTTGTGCCTTATTGGAAATGTTACAACTGTTTGAAAAAGACATAACCTTTTAAAAAGATCACAACTTTTTAGACACAACTTTTCAAAAAAAGTTATGACTCTTTAGAAAAGTCGCAACTTTTTTAGAAGAATCACATTCCTTTAGAAAAATCATGACCTAATACTTCCATTCACACCTTTAGAAACCTAACAATTGTTTTACAGTAGAATGTTTTATTTAAAAATAAAATATAATATGAACATCAGTTCTAGAAAAATGATATCCTTATAAAAAAATGTCATTTTAAGGAATGTTCATTTTATAGAGTTTTGATTGCATGACTTTTAAACCTTTTTTGCCTTAAAGAACAAAATTTCTTTTTCTTTTTTGGCAGTAATAGCCTTAAAGAATGTGAACAACTTAAACTTGATATAACCCTACTATACTAAAACAAGGAAAAATGAAAAGTCACTTTTGGCAACTCAACGTACAGTTAGGAGGAAGAGGCTGGTCTTTGGTCATGTGATCTAGTATAATCAGCGTGTATAGGAAGTAGCAATTGGAAATTGCAGTATTTTACACTTTTTTTCCTTAAGAAATAATAGTAAATGTTATGAAAGTATATAAAAGTAAGAAGAAGAAAGTAAGGAGAAGAGTGAAGACTTCTTATTCTTCTTGAAGAATATTCAGATTTATATTAGAATAAAGAAAAAACTGACATGGTCTTCAAGTAGGAAACTGACTTGGGCTAGCTCTTAAAGGAATCTACATATTAGATATCCATTATAAATCAAATATATTTATAACACTCCCCCTTGAATGTCTATCTGATAGATTATGTGCCTCGTTAAAACCTTACTAGATTAAATGTAGTTGAAAAAAATTCCAGTGAAGGAAAAATAGTACACATATCTAATAATACACATTTTAGATGCCTCATTAAAAACCTTAAAAGGAAAATCCAATGGGACAAAACTTTGTGAGGAAAAAAGAGTACATCACGTATGAAGCCCCCCTAATAAGAATATCAATCCAAAGATTTGTA
>DF360040.1:50164-66991 GCA_000787875.1 Solanum virginianum | reverse complement strand
TCACACTCCCTCACCTTCACTTGATGATACCCGGACTGAAGATCAATACGAGAAAAGTGACTAGCCCCTTGAAGTTGGTCAAACAAATCATCAATCCTTGGAAGAGGATACTTATTTTTTATGGTGACCCTATTAAGTTGCCAGCAGTCAATACACATTCTAACGGACCCATATTACCCCTAATAAATTATTTTATTTTATATGTGCAACGTAAATTGAATAACATAAAATGAAGTATAAGTAGCAATAAAAAATTTACAAAATATTGCCTGCTTCAGCAGGCAGCTATCGATTGACGTGTTTGCTTAAGCAGACAACTGTGGATAAGCAGACACATCTCGGTCGACATGCCTGCTCCAGTTGCGTACTTAAGTGGGCCGCTAAGCAAATAACTGTCGATTGACGTGTTTGCTTAAGCAGGTAGCTGCAACTTATTTTTACTTTGTTGTGGTAGTTAAGCAAACAACGATCGATTGACGTGTCTGCTTAAGCAGACAACTGCAACATATTTTTATTTTATCGTTTCTATGGATTATTTCCTCAGTTGCTTCAAGTGTAATTTTACTATATTATCCCTAATAAATTACTTTATTTTATATGTGCAATATAAATTGAATAACATAAAATGTAGTAATAGTTGCAATAAAAAATTTACAAAATCTATTAATATCATATAAATTGAGATTAAAAAATAACAAATATTGAGTCATGTTAACACGACCTCTAATATAATAACTAGTATAGGTAAGAAGTTAAAATAATGTGATAAATTGCATATAAAAAATGTTGGGTCGGAGATACCCTAATTCGAGAAAAGGCTTAAAATAGTCTTATTTCTTTGAGTTTAGACTCAAAATAGTCCTATTTATTTTAGTGGAGCATTAATAGTCCATATTCTTTAATAAAGTGGTGTATTTTTTATCTTCATTCTAACCACAGTCAGTTTTTTAACGGAGAAAGGGGGCTTGCTCAAAAACCCAGTTACATAAAATAATTTCTTAAAATTCACATCACTGTAATCTCCATTATCATCTACCTCTATTGAAACCTCCATCTGGGGTTCTGATTTATCAATTTAGGTGTCCATTTTTTCACTATTCCACATTCTCGAACGACTTGGGTGTCTACACTATTTTATGCTCTTGAACAATTTGGGTGTCCAACTTTTTCGATTTGGGGATATAGGTTTCGGTTGAAAAATTGAAACCCCAATTGGATTATGAGTGAAAAAGATAATATCACCTAAGGTAATACTGATAGACTGAAAGCGTATCTTCTTTAGAGGTTTGAAGTTCATCCTTTCTATTTAGGGATAGATGAATGGAATTTACTGCTGCTGATGATTGTAAAGCTTGAGAAATTCGATTTTTGAGTTCTTGAAGTGTGCAAGGAGGAGATGATACCTCGATTTTGAAGGTTTCTTTGGTTTCGAAGGATCTGATTCTGAGTTTGGAGGGAATGTTATCCATCACAGCATTATAGTAGCACAAAAACAGAGATATCAACATTATAGGAGAAGCCAAATAATAGCAATATCTAGAATCCTAAGTTTGGAGGGAAAGCTACAGTACCAAGTGCACTATTTCTTTGTTAAAAAACTAACTGTGGTTAGAATGAAGACAAAAAATATATCACTTTATTAAAAATAGGCAAAAGTATTAAAAACGCCCCCTAACTTGTCCAAAATTATTGGTTTCATCCCTAAACTATTGACAGGCCTAAGAACACCCTCCAACTTGACGAAACATACTCAATTACACCCCTCCTATTTGGTGTGTTGTGCAAGCGCCGCACTTTGACTCTTTTGACTGATGTGGCATACACATGTATATTTATTCAACAAAAAATAAAGTAAAAACAATTATTATTACTGAAAAATATTATTTCTGAAAAATATTTTTTCTGCCTGGAAAATATTTTCTGGAAAATGAGTTGATTTCTAACTCATTTTTTCATATTTGATTGGTAAGTAGAAAATATTTTCTATTGTTTGGTTAATGAACGCAAATACCAACCTAGAAAAAAAATTTATTTTTAGTTAGAGAGTACAAAACATCTTTTAGAAAAAATATCTTTTAGAAAAAATATTTTTAGTTAGAGAGTACAAAACATCTTTTAGAGTATAAACATTTAAATTCTTTTTTTGAGGGGTAGGGGTAGAGGTAGGGGTAGGAGGTTAGGGTGGGGGTGGAGTAATAAAATAAAATTTTTAAAATTTAAATTTTTTCAAAAATAATTTTTTAACTTTTTTTGTATGGAGTGGATGGGTGGGGGCGGGGGCTGAAGGGATGGGGCTATGGGGTGGAGTAAAAATAAAAATTTCACAATCAACATTTTTTGTAAAAATAAAATTTTAATTTTTTTTGCATGAGGTGAGGGTGTTTGGGTTAAAATTTTCAAAATATGATTTTTTTCAAAAAATAAATTTTTAATCTCATTTTATTTTTAAAATAGTAATAATATTTTTGATAAAAAATTAAACGAAAAGGTTTTCTTTAAAAAAATAAAAAAAAGCTAATGTGACCTATTTTTATCCTTCCATGCACTGATGTGATGCGTGCACAACACACCAAATGAGAGGGCTATAATTAAGCCTATTTCATCAAATTGGAGGGATAGTTTAGGAATGAAATAAAAAAATTTAAACAAATTGAAGAGCATTTTTAATACTTTTACCTAAAGAATATGGACTATTAGTGCTCCACCGAAAAAGCTATTTGAAATAACACTAGTATTCTTATGGTTGTGTTCCTCACAACCGGGGGGTCGGGGCACCGCTTACTTTGATCATTCTCCTTTTTCCCATTCTTCTTACTATTCTACTAGTCTTATAGCGACTCAAACCATAAGCGCAAATTACAAATTGAAAACAACAATGATATTTTTAAGAGGTGTATCTCAGATTTCCAGAAATCGCTTCAGTAGATGCCGATGTTTGATTTCATCACTTCCCATCCAACAATTACATCAATCCAATCACATCCACGATTCTCAAAAGGTGAAATAAATCTTATTTTTTTTCCGGTTTTGAAGTTCTATTTTTGTTATTTACTATTGTTTTTCGTTTGCTGTAATTGGGTAATGAGTATTGATTTCGTTTAGAGTCTTGATACTTATTTTTACTGGAAAGAGAATGAATTGTTGCTCTGATTTTCTTGGGTGGGATTATGTGAATTTTTTTATTGTAAAATGTTGAAAGGAGATGTTGAGTTGATTTTGAGGTTTCTTGCCTATCAATCAAGGACTGTTCAATCCCAAATTAGTTGGGATTGGATGGATAGTTGTTATTATTGCTAATTCATGACTTTTCATGCTTTATTATCATTGTTTTTTGTGATTATTAGGTACTGTTGCTTTTCTTTATCTGTAACTGGAAATGGTTCTTCTTTCTGGTTTGGGATTATGGGATTGTTTAATTGTTAAAGTGTTGAAGGAGGTAATGGGTTCGAGTTTGCGGTTTCGCCAATCAATTAATGATGCCTCAATTCCAAATTTGTTGGGATTGCCTCTATATCAATGTTTTATGCTATACCTAGGTCCATTTCATTCTATGAATTTAGACTTTAGTAGGGCGCAATGGAAGTGTATGATCTATATAGGCGAGATCAATTAGTTGGGAATGTCTTCTTATTATGCTAGTACATTTGCTTTAGGTCCTATGCTTTCTAGGAGTCTTTTAGACCATATTTAATTTCAGTAAGATCAAGGCGTCTAAATCTGAATGCGCATTTGAATGGTATAAATGTTGTTATGGTTCTAAACACTAAATGATTATGACGGTTTGTTTTTCAAAACTGAAAATGCATAATTTATTTATTTGTAAACATAATAAAAATACAAATCAAATGTGAAGTAATTAAATAGTAGCAAAAAATATTTCATTTCTGGTTGTCACTGATGCTAGAAATGGTTTGTCGTGGTGATGGAGGTAATGGTTGATGTTAGTGGCTAGTAATAGTAGTGGTGATAGTTGTAATGGTGGCTGTAGGTGGTCGAGGTAGTTGTTGGTCGTGGTGATGGTGGAGTTGATTGATGTTAGTAGTTGGTGGTGGCCGAAGAATGTTTGGTGGTTGATGATGTGTTGGTGGTAGTTGGCGGCAACGCTAGTTATGATGTTGGAGATGGTTGGTAGTAGAGATTGACCTCAATAGTGGTAGTGATTGATTGTGGTGATGGCGGTGGCGCTAATTGTGGGTGGGGGGTGCAATGAATACACTTGTAATGATGGAGGTGATAGTTGTGGTAGAGTCTAACAATTAGTATTTATTGACAATAATGGTGGTTGCTAGTGGTAGTTGGTAGAAGAGATGGGTGGCAATGGTGGTGGCTAGTAGTTGGCGACAGTAATGCTGGTTGAAAATGGTGGCATTGATTGTGATGATAGAGGTGGTTATTAGCGATGGTGGATTAGTTTAGATATAGTGGTACTAAAAAGCATCCACACAACAATACTCCTTAATGGTATTTAAGCCTCATTTTGTTTTCATTAAGATTAAAACATCTGAATTAGAAAGCATATCTAGATATTAAAATGTTTATTAAGATCTGAATAAATAAATAGTTAGAAATGATTGTTTTTTAAACATCCGAATGTTTAAAATTTATTTTTGTTTAAAAAGCAAATAATTCAAAATTCAAATAAAATACTGTAATATAATATTATATTAATAAGATATTTTAAAATTTTTATATAGAAATTGATGGCGGTGATGACTAGCGATGGTGATTGTTGTGTCGATGTGGAATGATGTTGACTGATGATGGTGGTTGGGAGTAGTATCTTATGATATAGTGGTTGACAGTAATGATTAACCATGGTTGTATGTGGCGGCTAATAATTAGTAGTGGGATGATATTGATAGCTAATGGTAGTGTTAAATGATGATGTCTGTTTGCAATATATATTGTTGATTAGTGATGGTAATTATCAAAAGTGATTAGTGGATGTAATAATGATTGGTGGTGATGATTGCAAATAATGGCTAATGATGATGACAATTGATTTAGATGATTCGTGGTAGTGGTGGTAGCGTTTAGGCTGAGGATGGTGATTGCGGATAGTAGGTGATGCTCATTGACGTCGGCGTTGTGGCTGAAATGGTAATTATGGGTGGTGGGTAAAAGTAAATGGAGTAGCGGTTAAGGGTCATCTTTGTAGAAAGTCTTAAATAGACATCTTAATGATATTAAGACTTTGTTATAGATTTTAATCATGTCAGCGTAGTTTAAAGGCACGCTTAAGCCCTAAAGCAAGGCTGAAAACATGGTGAACGCTTAGCCTCACTTTATGTGCACTTCAATGTCAGCATCAAGGTACCAAGGCAAACTTTTCCTTGCCAATGAGCCTCTTCCGAAGAAGTGACACTAAACAATCCGTGATCTTGCTTGGTCAGGTAATGTGATTATTCACGAGGCTTCCAAATGGAGCCTGGAACTAGCTGCTGCTTGTGAGGTATGAAAAGAGATTGTATTTAATTTTGCATAATGACTGGCTCCTTCATGAGCGACTAGGTCAGTTCTACGGGATAGTCAATATTCCATTCGTGCATGCAACGCTTGTCTCCTTCACAAGCTGTAGGACCAACCTACATACCCAACCAAGGAAAGCCTTGTACTCCATGAATCATTACGCAACACCAACCTACCAGAATGGGAAGTAAGATTAGCGGATGTAAAAGTATCTGGATAAAGTCCAATTAAAGGGTAGACTTAGGTTACACGTATACAATAATGGCTGAAAAGAGAGTAGCGAATAGACCAAACACGATAGTGACGCGAACCGTGGTCGAAAGTAGGCTCTTTCGAAAGAGAAAGATGAGGGAAACTGCTTGTCAGACAATGAGGTAGTGAGCATAGATAGGACAAGACAAGCTTACAAGAGTAAGAAAGTTTGCTCTAATGTCGGAGAAGCCAACTAAATGACTCCTAGTTCATATAGATCTAACAAGCCAACCTATTCTAAGATAGACGAATCCTAGCGTTCGAGCCTTGGTATGGAAGTTATGCATGAACCTAACGCTCATAACTTCCCTCTAGACCTAGCTGCTATTGAAGCTCTATCTGCAAATGGATAAGATCCCAGCTTAGTCTATAGGAGGTTTTGAGAAGAATGGAGTAATAACCATTTTTTTGTTCTATCAAGAGGGTGCTATTGCTCCTTTCTTTTTTTTTCTTTATTAATTTCCTCGTATTTTACTGACATAGACTGTTTTGTTTAAACATTATAGAAAAAGAAAGAGAGGGTATTTGCCTACATTTATTCATGATTGAGTATTCAATTTTGATTTTCTATTTATTTAAAATTGTAGAAATATAACTTGTTCCTCTTTTGATATTTCATTTTAGCATAATCTTTTTTTCTATTTCTTTGGTCATATATTTGTCTTGAACTAAACATATATATTTGTATTTGTTTCTCGTTTGCGCCTTTTTTCATTAAAACCCACGCCTTATTTGCACTTTGCATTTTAAAGCCCTGATGACTTAGAGCTTTTTTTGTGCTTTTCACCTTGATAATGCTGAATCATATAGACTCATCAAGTGGTTGTAAAACTAAGAAACAAACACACTTAATGATTAAGATTCCAATCTTGAAAACAAACAGATTTAATGACTAAGATCTGAATGATTAAGATTAAAATCTTTGTTAAGTGCAAACCAACGAGGCCTAATACTTTGATCACCATCTCAATGATTAATACCTATTCAGACCATAAGTACTTAAATCTTAATGCACATAATGGTCTGAAGTCTGAACTATTTAGATTCAGATCTTCATTAAGTGCAACAAATGAGGTCTTATTAGTACCAAAAGAAAGTTATAGAAAACTTCTTGTACTTTTTATTTTTATTTTGTAAAATATCAGTCTGGATAAGCTCAAAGGGAGCTACCTATTCATATAGCCTATCCTGCTTCTAGCTCTATTTCAAAGATTGCATAGTTTAATTGCTGAATTTGTTGTTATTATTGCTAATTTGGGACTTGACAAGCTTTCTATTATCATTATATTTGGTGATTATTAGGTTTTGGGTTGCAGAGTACTTCATTCATGGGTTTCTAATACTCTTAGAGGTATTGGGCAACAAATTCATCATCAAAGCACTGCTGTAGCAGAGGTCTGTATATCGTTTTTATTTCATAAATCTACAGTAATCATGTCGGTTCCTGTCTCTTTGCTAATATCATATGTCAAATGTCATTCTTTTTAGTGGCTTCCTCACTGGTGGATCTTATGATTTTGTATTTCGTGTAACATGTTGTGATCAAGTATTTCAAGAAGAGACACCACAACACCTACTCAGTGCTGTTATTTACTATTCCTTCTGTACACTTTTACTTGTTCACTATGCCAAAAAATAGATTTTCTCTTTTCCTTGTCATTTTTAACATATCAAGAAATGAATTTTTTTTTTTCATGTTTTACCATTAGCATTAATTACTTATTCCCTGAATCATTTTTCAAGACCTTGTACTAAACATCAATTTATAGGGGTAATAATGTAAAATTGCCTTGTCAATTATTGTTTTCTTAATGAGTGTGCCAGGTCCAAATGTGACAAGTAAACTTGAATGGAAGGAATAATAAACTGATCTTTTACAGATTAAAACAAGTATTTCATCAAGAGAAGGTGATCATATGGTCTAGGCAAGTATAGAAGTATTAACAGTTGCTTCTCCATATTCTAATCAAGAGTATATGGGAAGGAAAGACCTTTCTCTTTATTCCTCTTCAGTTGTCTTGGTCTAGATTGGCAAATCAAATTCAAAATACTTAAAGCTTCTAGCAAGTAGATGAATTTTGTTGAGATAGAGAATGACTGTCACTATCATTTTTGTTGAGCTGCCATTTAAGGTCTTTTCTGAGTGTTTCGAGTTTCTCCCTGATACAAGTCATCAAGTCTTCTATTTTCCTATGTCATTTGTTATCAGGTTTTCTTTTTTATATCCCCTCGCTTTATATAATTTCAGAAGGGTGATTTTTACACATTGTTCTGCGTTTTTCTTTTTCTCAGGAGCAAGTGGACCCATTTTCCCTTGTTGCAGATGAATTATCCCTTCTGACAAACAGGCTGAGGTCAATGGTAGTTGCTGAGGTATTTAACTTGTTCCATGGTTTGGCAGTTGATACATTCATGATGCTAGATGACAGCCTGTTTCATTTGTATACAGGTTCCAAAGCTGGCTTCAGCTGCTGAGTATTTCTTCAAAATGGGAGTAGAAGGAAAGAGGTTTCGGCCCACAGTATGATTTGTTACTCAAAAACTGAATTTCTCTGTGTACTATATACATTTATCATTTGTTTTGGTGCAAAGGTTTAAGACATAAATTTCACATTCATCAAGAAAGCGAAATCCACATTTCCATTGATGGAATGCTGCACAATTTAAAAAAAAGTTGTGATTCTCTTAAATTACTGAGTTTCTTTTAAATACTGATGAAAAGTAAGTGCTTGGTGTTTACTGAAGTTTGGGTCTGAAATAGTAGACTCATACATTTCTTTCAGAAGGCTTAGAACATGTTTTCCTAAAGACTAAAAAGAATTTCCCTTACTTGCACTTATAGTTGGTTCAAGCACAAGCTCCAGGAGAGGTGACTGAAAGCAAAACGAAGAATATGAATAGAACAGGGAGAAACATGAAAAAGGAGGTAGAGGAGGATATTTTGGCAGCCGGGAGTCTGATAGGTAAAAAACTCTCTCTCTCTCTCTCTCTCTCTCTCTCTCTCTCTCTCTCTCTCTCTCTCGTAGAATATAAAAGTTGTATTTTTTTATAGATCAATTAGACTAATTTATGATTGGCTTGGTTGGTATTTTCCAATAATTTTATTATCTAATGAAGAATGGTGCTCTTTTAAGGGATTTGAATTAAAGTCTTTGCATTGGTTGAAGTCTTGTAATTTCAAAGCAAGTATATTTGTGATGTCAACAAAGATAGTGTACCCTCTTGAAACATTGTACTTGGGTGGGGCTTCTTATTTACTTTAAATGGTGTTATTGATGTCTAGTGCAGTTGCTTGGGAAGATCTATCACAACATAGATTTTTTTTTCAAGTTTGTATCATGTCAGTGTAATATTTATTTTCAACTCATGTTTTCCTACATTCTCCCCCGAAAGATAAATACACTGGTGCACTTTCTTGTAGGTTTTGCTGTTGATGGCAACTGCATTGAACGTACAGATTCCTAGTTCTGCTCCCCAGCTGGATGTTGATTCTTTGTCCGGGGATTTGCGTACAAGGCAGCAGTGTATAGCTGAGATCACTGAGATGATTCATGTAAGTATTTTGTCTTTTATTCTGATAGGATGGAAAGACATCAAGTTGATTGTTAAAATATAGAGTTAATACTGACTTTGATGACAAGATTTTAGCACTCAAGTCTTGATGATATATTATGTTACATGGACTTTGGTGCAAGTGTTGGATAAAACACATATACCAAACATGAATACATTCAACTTAATCCAGGATTTACGTGAAATTTGAAGGTTCCATATAAAAGTACCCTGACCGATGTCATGACTATTTGATATGAGCACCTGACTGGAGCAAACTATTTGTCATGAGCACATAAAAGGTAAAATGAAGAAGTCAAGTAACATAAATGAACTACACTTTCAGGTGGATCTTGATACAGGGATAGAGGATAAATTCATGAAAAGAATTTCATATATAAATCTGATTGGTAAGGAAGCAACAGAGAAACACATGGTTTAACTGATATACCTCACCTGATTGGTAAGGAAGCAACTAGAAGATGGAGCAACTGTAAGAGAATTTCCCATGGTACGATTCATACTAACCTACCATGTATAAAAAATTGCATTCAGTGAGAAAATTTATGGAGTTCTGTTCTGAATTTAAAGACAGCAGTGGGATATTAAATTTTAAAGAGTGGCTGGTCATTCCTTTCACTGGGAAGGACAGAGATGCAGAGTTTGCATTGGTCCAGTTGGTTGGTTTCATGCTTGTTGCTTTCTTGGTTTTATAAGGGTGATTTCTCTAGGGTTTTACTTTTCCAACAGAAAGGCAGCTGCAGCTGTTGCCAGATTGTTTGATATCTTTTCGTATTTAAGGCGAGTAAGACCGAAACACGTTTCTATATTTTACTTCATAATAAAAAGACAAACACGTTTCTGTCTTCCTTATTGGGCTTTTTTCCTTAAATCCTGTATATGTTCATCCTTGATGCTGAATGGTTGACGCAAATTATATGAATGGTCCTGCATTCAGAAACACTAGCATGGCCATCTAGATGATGATTCATATTCTCTCCTCTAATTCACAGTAGTTATTAATTGGTCTTAGAATGCTGTTCTCTTGCAACTTTCTTCAAGTCGGGTTTCTTTTTTTATTCAATCATTAGGTTGCCAGCCTACTTCATGATGATGTACTGGATGATGCTGACACAAGACGTGGGATAGGTTCTTTAAACTTTGTGATGGGGAATAAGGTACATAGTACTTCGCTTTCCTTTTCTGATTTTTTTTTCTGTTAGGGTCTTCCATATAATGCAAGCAAGCAGATGTTGCAGTAGTGAGATAGCGTTATGTTGTACACAATTTTTTTTAACCATCTGATAGCCGGAATTGGTTGGCCCGAATAATCTAAAATTCACGCCAAGTAGGGCCCATAACGAGGGAAGCCCCCCTACCAGGAATTTCTCCATTTCCAAGGAGCTTAAGATACTATTTTACTTGTTAGTGGAAGAAAATAATAATTAGGGTAGAAGGTTAGAAGCCTTGGGTTACAGTAGGTTAGTAGTCGTGTTGCTATATATTGTGTTTGCTATTGTATGTCATCTATTTTTTTACTTTTATTGCGCTATATATTTTCATTTGTTGTCCATTCTAGTCGTCTCATATCTAGTATTTTCTGCTATTGGGGATGATTTTTGAGATGAGGGTCTTTCGGAAACAACCTCTCAATCTCTATGAGATGGTGGTAAGGTCTGCATACATTTTTTTTTCCCCAGACTCCACTTGTGAATCTTCGCTGGGTATGTTGTTGTTTAGTGGAAGAAAATATTAATGTAATGATGAAAAGTTAGTATAATGTAATAAATATCATATGAAAGTAATCTATGTTGCTCGGACTCTTCATAAAAGTCGACGAGTGCATTTCGGATCCTCCAATAGTGGTGTATTTTTGAAGGAGCCGACACGGGTGCTGTGAAAATTTTTGGACTGTATCCAAAAAAAAAATCATGCCAAAGTAGAAATTGCTCTTGTTTTATTTCCAGCCATGCAACTATATATAAGTTTTTTCTTTCTCCTATTAAAGAAAAAATCATACTTAATTTCCTGCCTGTTCCATTATGCATGTATTTGTAGAAAAATACTATTAATGGAATAATGTCAAAACATATTTTGAAATTGCTGTAATGAAAATTAAGGTGTTATAAAAATTGAATCAAGAGGGAGTATCTTATATCACTAAGTAGAACATTGGATATGACGTACTTACTGGAGATAGCAGTATGACTATTTAATTATTAGGTTATATGGAAGCAGTCATTTTTAGAATTAGAGCAGGCTGAGTAATAAAGGGGGATCAGGACTAATGCACTCCTCTTGTGTGGAAGAGCAATTGTTTTGAAATGGATATATATATTTTTACTTTTTGAAATGGATGGGTGGAAGAGAAATTTTCACCAGTTATATATATAGAGGGAAATTTTCACCAGTCATATATATATGTATGTATGTATGTATGTATGTATATATATTTAATGAAAGTAATTCTTTGTAAAGTAGATTGACAAGTTATGTCATCTTGATACTGCTGACCCTATTATCTTTTCTCCTGTTTGATGCAGCTAGCTGTACTAGCTGGAGACTTTCTGCTTTCCCGAGCATGCGTGGCACTTGCCTCCTTGAAGAACACAGAGGTATACTTTGTCTTCTTCTCTTGGCTCTAGTAAACACTTACTCCTTCCGTTTAAAAAAGATGACCTCCTTTCTTTTTTAGTCTGTTTCAAAAAGAATGATCTCTTTCTTATTTTGGGCATTATGGTACATTCGACATAATTTTAAAGGGAAGTTTGGTACATTTGACATAACTTTAATTTAGAACTGTAAAATTAAAAAGTTTTCTTTATTTTCTTAAAACTCCGTTTCAATTTAAACTAGGTCATTATTTTTTAAACGGAGGGAGTACTATTTTTGCACAATTAACAAGAGTTGGAACCATGCTGTTCATGATAATCTTATTACTATGGCTTGTTTTATTCTGTTCCTAATTATCAGTGGCTTCTTTTCGGGGATGTGTTTGTTTACAACAAATTTTTAAGTGATAAAAAGATAAATTGCAATCACAAATAAAATATGAAGAAACATATTTTATTCATGAATGATGTGGGTACAAATTTGTTCCTCCCTTGATTCTTCTCTCATAAGATTTCTCCATGATTCGAGGACCGTTAGTGATGTATTTCTTGAACTAGGATGATTTAGACTCGTTCTCCATGAAAGGATTTGTATGGATCTTCTTGAAATATTTGATTATCAATGATTCGATGACCGTTAGTGATGTATTTCTTGAACTAGTATGATTTAGACTCGTTCTCCATGAAAGAATTTGTATGGGTCTTCTTGAAGTATTTGATTATCAATGATTCGAGGACCGTTAGTGATGTATTTCTTGAACTAGGATGATTTAGACTCGTTCTCCATGAAAGGATTTGTATGGTTCTTCTTGAATTATTTGATTATCAATGATTCGAGGACCGTTAGTGATGTATTTCTTGAACTAGGATGATTTAGACTCGTTCTCCATGAAAGGATTTGTATGGATCTTCTTGAAGTATTTGATTATCAAGAAGAGTATGATATATTGATAGATTTTTGAGATTTCGATCTCTTTAGGAATACCCAAGAATTTAGGGATATTCGAGATGCCTTTTCAAGGGAATATAATATCCTTTATATAGACATAAATTAGGGTTTAGGGTAGAATAGCCTCCAAGAAACCCTGACTAAAATAGGACTCATTTTGTAGAGTCCTATAAAATTTCGATGTGTACAGTATTATCATTGTACATTCTTTCTTTATATAAATTTCTAGATGGTCAACAATAAAGAATTTTAATTTGTCCTGGATTACGGTTTTTGCACACTTTTTACTTATTAACACGTGTAGTTTCATGCAAATTAATCTCTTATGGTTGGTTATTCTTTTGTAACTTGTACATTGTATCACAAAACTTAGGTTTTTGCTCTTGTTTTATTTCCAGCCATGCAACTATATATAAGTTTTTTCTTTCTCCTATTAAAGAAAAAAATCATACTTAATTTCCTGCCTGTTCCATTATGCATGTATTTTGCCGCCTCTCCTCCATCAAAAAGAAAAAAAGTAGAAGAAAAATATCAGCAGACAGGGATAGGAGTGTAGTTAGAAGGCTGATATTAGCTAATACTTCTGTTGCTTTATTTTAGTTATACCTCTTGTCATCCTCTCTTCAGCTGTCGTTCTGATCTTGTAGGTTGTATCTCTTCTGGCAACTGTTGTGGAACATCTTGTTACTGGAGAGACGATGCAACTGACGACATCTTCTGATGAACGTTGTAGGTATGGTGGTAGAGTGCAGAATAGACTTTTATGGACCCTGATTGAAATTAAGTCAACTAAACTATATCTATATCTCGAGATATTATAAAACTTTGTGACTTCTTAACTAGATAGTTCTGTCTTTCCAAATTTGATTATATAAATTAGGTCAGCCTGTTCACTTAACTTCTTTTTAAAGGCAGTGGCATAGTGCAGATGCTGCAGCAGATAGGAAGAGACTCATGTATTTACAAGACTAGAAGTTGTTCCCAAACTTGTAGATATCATCCTTATGGATATATTTCCTCCAGTGTGCCCTATTTTCAGCGAAGTCTGGAAAACTCTATAATACACTAAAAGATAAACTATGTAACTATAGATTAGACCTTATTTTTAACTAGAAAATAAAAGTAAATAAAGTCAGTGATAATGACAGAAAGTAGTTAATTATCAAAGAGAAAATGATACAAGGTAGTCATTATATATTATGTGAGCTACTTTAGCTTCTTTCTCCTGGAGCATTAAGTATAATCCAGCATAGCAATTTATTCTCTATCTAGTTGCTTAGACGAAAATTGGTGCGGCTCTAATCTTATTTCCCACTATGTGTCCCACTTCTCTTCTACTCCATGTATCCCATATTTGACTTCCTGAAAGGCCGAAATCACTCTTCTTATCAATTTGCTGATAATATTAACAAAACACTGTAAAATAGAAGAAATCAATAAGCTGTAGTTAAAGATGTGGAATATGAAGAAATTAATGAATAAAATTTTTTCCTTCTCTCTTCATCATCTTTTGTAGAATTATATATTTTTTCCTTTATTATATTTCATTTATTTAAACATGTTGTATCAGTTTAGTACAAGAAGGGGATCCGGAGTTAAAATTTTGGCTACATAACAATATTAGAACATTGAAACAGAGGATGGGATATAATTAACCACATTTCTTTAGGAACCGCGTCTCTTTTTGAAAAGCTAAGCCTGTGAATCAACTCAACATAGGAAGTGGTGCAAACAAATATATATGAATGAACTACTGGATCATAATTGTTTTGTTTGATATATTGAAGTGTGCTAATACTATGAACAAAATGATGCTTGCAGACAGGAAATAAGACTGAGCTTATATAGTTTTCAAGGACATAACATTGTGTTTAACTTTCAGGGTGTTTAGTTGTTTTGGCTCCAATAAGTGGGGAATCTTGTGTCGGCTAATGCATACTAAACATGCACTTTTGCCTAACTTCCTCACCCGATTACTTAGCTGGTGAGGGTGTAAACTAACTTTAGCCATACCATCTTTGTTTCAAAACACAAAGTGTTTTTACTCATTTGTCTCCAGAGGCAGATTACCCCACTTGTAGGATTCCACTGAGTATGTTGTTGTCTCCAGAGGCAGATCCAGGGTCTAAAGTTCATGGGTTTCCTATAACAATCTCAAATCAATATAACATAATAACTGCATTCACAGTTAAATATATGTAGATATTTGTTGATTTTTTAATACATAATAGGGTTTGAGTAAAAGCTAAGTAGAGCTCTGAATCTGTCACTGTTTGTCAGTTAAGTATGAATAAAATTTTTAATACATGATAGGGTTTGAGTAAAATCTAAGCAGAGCTCTGAATCTGTCACTGTTTGTCTCCATATAGTTGCAACAGTATTCAATTTGAGATTGAGGGTTATGGGAACTTGAAATGTCTAATTTTGGTGAAAAGGATGGAGAAGGGGTATAAACTTTCTTAAAAGTTGTAACCTCATCTCATATGAAACATCCTCTTGGTGTAGTTTTAAGATTAGAAGAGAAGGGAGTGGTGCACATGGAATAGTTAGCACTTCTGCTGCTCAAGTAGTTTGATTAGTAAATACATGTGTTAATGATTGCAAAAAAAGTTGTGTATGTGTGGCGTTAAAGGTTGCTTACATTCTGTTCATTATCTGCATCTATTTGTTTGTTAGACATTTTCACCAACCTTTCTCTGAAATTAATGTTCTTTGTAATTTGTTGCAGCATGGAATATTATATGCAGCAAGCATGTCCATAATCACCTTTGTATTCTTGTCAACTTTGTGGTTGAATATCCTTATACCTCTTAATTTGGCACGCTTTACTGAAATATTACAAGACTGCATCATTGATTTCAAATAGTTGCAAAGCGATCGCACTGCTTGCTGGGCATACTGCTGAAGTCTCCGTGTTGGCTTTTGAATACGGAAAAAATCTGGTCTGTATAGTCTTCTGATGCAAGTCCTACCTGACTTAACATATTCACTTTTAGGTTTTAGTGGGTTCAGTAAAACGTAGTAAAAAAAGCTCTATGTTCTGGCCTTTTCTCCGTAGTTGCTATCTGTGTGGAAATCTAATGCAGAAACACTCATAAATTGTTCATATTCATCTTATAGCATGACCCCTGGTAGAAATTTTAGTTTGGCGAATATGGTTTTCCTTGTGATTTTCCTTAAGTAAAAAGCAGCAGTTGATGAGCTTCCTGTCAATATGCCTACTTCAGTTATAAGAGCAATTTGGTCATTCTTCATATTTTTTTTATTTGTTTATTTTTTTAATTATATATTTAAATATTACGTAAAACATATTATAAATTACAATAAATAATAACTTAAATATTTAAAAAGTATGTAAAATAATTCCACTGACTCTCCAAATTCTACCTGTGCCACATAAATTGTTTGAGGGGCTATTTTATTCATTGTATATATTTGACTACTTTAATAATTACATAAAAAATATTATAAATCACATTAATTAATAATTTAATATATTTTTAAAATATAATTATGTAAAAAATACTATAAATCATTAACATTCTTTCTTCATTGTAAGGGTTAATTTGGTCATTTTATGTATTTGACTGCTTTAAGTTACGTTAAAATTTTCTATAACTTACAATGATTAATAATTTGGAAAATGTAAATACAAAATTACATGAAAATTATTATAAATCACAATAATTGACAACATAAAATATTTAAAAGACAAAAAATTTGGTTGACTCTCAAAATTCTATCAATGTCGCACATTTTGGAACAAAGAAAGTAAATGTATTATTTGAATGATGTAAATAGTACTGTAAATCACAATAATTAACAACTTAAAAATTTAAAAGCAATGTAAATATTTTGGTTGACTCTCAAAATTATATCTATTCCATATAAATTGGGACATATGAGTGCCATATATTATTTAAAAGTTATATAAAAAATTAAAAATTTAATACAAATCACCATATCTAAAAAGTACTTAACAGATTGGGCCTT
>DF360040.1:5856-49891 GCA_000787875.1 Solanum virginianum | reverse complement strand
AACCACCACCATTACCGCGGTCAACATGTCTGCTTTACTTCTGTTGTTATTGTATGATAATTAAAATTCAACTACTGCAAGTGAAAAGCTGAGAGCTTGGTTCTTCTACTTGAATATTTGAACTCTTTAGAATTGTTTTCATTAGTGTAGAAGTGTGGTATATACTCTTCTAAGGCTTTCTTTCTCTATTTTTGTTCCAACAATGATGAGTGCTTAAGTGTTTTTTCCCATCTATGTTTCTAATAAAAATTTTCATCTGTGTGCCGTTCTTAGTTTCTCACTGACTAGTGCTTCCCGATGTCATATGATGAAAAGTGGATTCATACTCTTTTAGATAACCCTTTACATGATGTGTTCATTCACAAATTTAAGAGTCATGTCTTAAGAAGGCATTCTCAATCTCTTTCCATATGTATTAAGTTTCTCTGGAATACTTGTGTTTGTAGGGAATTGTAACTGCCCCAATATTGTATGCCATGGAGGAATTTCCCCAACTGCGTACACTGGTGGACCGAGGTTTTGATGATCCTGTCAATGTGGAGATAGTAAGCATTTTCGTGTTCATTTTCTCCAAGCATGTCCATAATCACCTTTGTATTCTTGTCAACTTTGTGGTTGAATATCCTTATACCTCTTAATTTGGCACGCTTTACTGAAATTAATGATGATTTTATTTATCCAAATTATAGAGGTGCTTTTGCTCTCTAAATATGCCACAATTTCTATCAGGTGTATAGCTTTAGTTCTGTATGAATCCCTCATTTTCATTTGTGGTTAAATGTCCTCATACCTATTGTCCTTTCAAAATTCAATATTGGACTAATTTGTGATACAACCATCTATTTCAAGTCTATTCCTGCTCTGGGATTTGAGTCTTAGTAATGCCTATTGTAATGCACATAGTTCTGGTTCTCGACTTTTAAAAACTTTGGAAGTTTTGTTTTGTGTTAGATTAATGCTCGGATCTTCTGGATTGATTTTTATTACTAGTTTTTGCTGATGAGCATCATTTTTGCATTCCACGTCCTGATTAACTATCGGTTTTCTCATATAATGTGTGAAATTTAGTTGTGATCACTCTACCAAAATATACCCATGAAAATTGCAGGCCCTGGACTACCTTGGGAAGAGCAGAGGAATACAGAGAACAAGAGAACTTGCGAGAAAGCATGCTAGCCTTGCGTCAGCGGCAATTGACTCTCTTCCGGAGAGTGATGACGAGGAAGTTCAGAGATCAAGACGGGCACTTGTAGAGCTTACTCACAGAGTCATCACAAGAACAAAATAGGGGGAATAAAGGGAATCCATCAGTGCAGCTACACATTCAATTAGTGTATTGAGTTTTTTCCCTCAACTCAACACGAAATCCTGTATTTTTAGGGAGAACATACCCTAACTTTACATTATGATTTTGTTACAGATAGATAATTTATGATTCTTATCATCCAATAATTATTTGGTTAAGACCCTTGTTTTTCCTCATTCTATACTGGAAACAAATCTGTAGAGTAGAATGTGATACACATTGATGTTGTACAACCCAGTTGAATTAAGTAGATGTACCCTTTTGATACGTAAGGTTGAAAAGGCTAATGGCTATCAACTAGGTGTGCACGTTCAGTTCGTTTTTTATTATTAGTATTTGGGTTTTTATTTTTTTTTTGTTTTGAGAAAGTGTAATCTGGTTTATTTTGGGGTGGGGGATACCTTTTTTCTCCGGGTTCTTCAGTCGGTAGTAATTTACTGTCAGTGATTATTTATAGTCTACTTTACAGCAGGATTAAAATCTTTCAGTATGGTTTGCAGTGAGAGCTGAAGTTTGGTTTAAAGAAGTTGAAATTTGATGCCGAAAAGCTTGAAAAGATTTTGGCACACATGAGAAGGTGGAAGCTAAACTTTTGTTGTTTCAGGAAGCATAACAAGTTGGGAAAGTGTTGTGACAGTAAGAGGAGGAAATAGATTGTGGGATGGGGGAGACATATTGACAATTTCATTAAAAAGAGCACACAATTACAAATCCAAAGATTCCTTATATAGCAAGTGGCAATCAAAGAAAGTTTTAGTCGGTAATAAAAACAAGTCTATGCCCGAAAAACGCAGAAGACGTATGGTTGGTAGAAGCCATTTCTCACAGATATATTTGTTTGAGTTTCCCAACAAACACATGGCACAAGGTATTCTTTAGTGGATGAAATAGGCCTTCCTCTTCAGTTAAAGTGAAACTCAGGAGAAAAAATCGACCAGAATAAAGGAAAAGATCTCGACACCAAGTTCAACCAACAATTTCAATTAATACAACTAGGAAAAATTAAATTGAAAGCCAGCTATTGGTCGATTGTATTCATGATGTGAATTGGAACATACAAGATATTGACGCAACGGACGCCAACCAAGCTCTTAGCAGACATCACATACTTAAAGTAAGAAAGAATATTTAAAGATATAGAAGAATGCAAAAAAAATAAGTCTTTAGAATAGGAATTTCAATAGAAGGTGGATCACATCGGCTCCAAATGGAGGCTACAATATCCATAGTCATATGCCTATACTAGTCTAGGTGGGGCATAGAACAAACCCTAGCTCACCCTAACATAGGGAATAAAATCGTAACAAGAAAGTATTAAACTCTTATTGGATTGCCCTAGAAGCATAATGACTCACCAATCAAATGAACTTTAGCAATCTAAACTAACCACTAATGGAATGAGAATGATCTTTGAACGCTATATACAATATAAGCAAAAGTATGCTGTCATGACCCAAGTTAGGGCTTAGACGTGACACAACAGTTAGAATTCCAAGGGACTCCAACCAAGCCTCTTAGCAAATATAAAATAAGTAAAGGCATTAATGAAAAACATAATACAGAATAAAGTCTCAAACTATAGATGCCTAGATAAGAAAAAGACGAAGGTCAGCACTTAAATAAACAGAGATACATCTTATGCATGTCTAACCTGCCTCTACTAGAGTAGAAAGGGGGCATAGGACGAGCCCTAACACAGGAAATACATAACAAGAAAGCATAAAACTCGTATTGAATTGCCCTCGAAGCATGAGGACTCACCAATCAAGTGAACTCCAATTACTCGAACTACCACGAGCGGGATGAGAGTGATGCTCGCTGGATCCTATATTATAATATAGTGTAGATAAAAAAATATGTTAGTATATAATGCACTTAGTATGTCAACAATGTAATATGCAATATGCCATGATTTGCAATTGACTAAAGTGGCGTTTGGATTGACTTATCTTTTAGGCTTTTGACTTTTAAACAATTTTTCTATTTTGAAAGTGTTTGGGTAACACTAAAAAGTGCTTTTAAACACTTTCTTAAAGCTGAAAAGTACCACAAAAAAGTCAAAAGTCAAAAGTTGAGGATTCCCAACTTATGACTTTTGGCTTTTAACTTATAAGTCACTTAAAAAAAGTCAATCCAAACACCTCCTAAATCAGGAAATATGATAAGAATTTCATTTAAAGCATGAAATAAAATATGAACAAGGCTAATGCAATTTGAGAATCATAATAGAAATCATGAAAAGGGCATAAACTATAAGAACAATATTCATTTGTGGGATATCAACCTTTACTGACAGTAAGACCATGGAAGCTGTAAATATGAAATTTGGTGTTACTCTCACACTGAAAGGCGAGAGGTTACCTGCAAAGGTAGACTCAATGAGAACATCATTAACATCATGAGCTATATATGAATCCACTAGCTAGACCAATTTGAGTACCCTATGGAGGCACGTATTGTAGGATTAGAGGTTGATACTGAAGCTCCCTTTGGTTTATCTTAGAGCTTCTAGACTAAGATCCACGTCAAACTTCTCTTGGTGCTAAGTGAAATACCAACAAATAGAAATCATAAATTATTAAATCATATCATGAAAAAAGACAATATTTGATTAATAGTTCATTTTTATTAAATCATCATCGTAGAGTAGCTCATCAAACCTTTGATTCAATCAATGTGAGTATTGTCCTTTCAACATCTCGAATCCATGAGGAAGTGAAAAAATTCTTTCACCATCATTCATTATATGAGAAACTTTCACACTCATTTATTTTTTCTTGATATATTTTATTTAATCACAATTCATAATTTTAATAAAACTTGCATAAAATCCTTGTCAATTCATGATCATAGTTCATGATGCAAATTAGGATAAATTGCATGGATTCATAGGTAATCAACTTTAAATCATGTAATCTTGATAAACTCATGCATGATCAAGTAGAACAATATCAATTGATCATAATTGAAAGAACCCATAAAGAATTTTTATGAATCCTAGATGAAATTGACAAGGCTTGATGAAAAACCCTGAAAGTATCAAATTAATGTCAATGTACGCATAATTAAATCAATTGGAAGTGAGTAAAACCATAATTGATGGAACACAATAATATATTATCAGAACTCTTGGTTCCTACATTGGAAATCCATGAAAAAGTAGAGAATTTTGGATATCATGGATGAATACATACCTGATGTGGAATTCTTGTCCTAAATCCAAAATTAAATGCTTGAATTTGAAGAATCCTAGAATCCTCCTTGATCTTGACTTGAGAGAATTTTCTAATTAAGTGGAAAATGGAGTGAATAAGAGATTAAGTTGATAGGAATTTCTAAATCCTACTTTAAATAGCCCAAAATGACATAGTATAGAAGTCGATAGAATAGACAGAGATTGAATTTTCCTAGAAAACTAACTGTTGATAGGAATCACGAGGGTCATCTACGGTCCGTAGACCATGGACTCATGTTTGTAGAAATTAAGCACTAAAATTGAGTCTCTAAAAATTTTTATACAAAACTCGTTCTACAACCAGTAGAAGAAAGTACGGCCCATACAATACCATTCAGAAAAGTCTGGTCAAATTTCTGAATATGTGAATCTTAGTCCATGAAACCCCTTTACAATCTGTAATTGAAACTACAACCCGTTAATTCATTAGTAAACCTATATAGTATTAAAATTTTCAATATCTAAACCTAAACCATGACCCATAAAACTATCCATGATCATGAATTTCCTTCATCCCTTCTAGGGTCATTTTTTTAGTCTCGGTATCTTATCAACAAAAGTTATCTATAACCTTCAAAATAAAGTCTGGCCCGTAGAATGAGCTCGTAAACCTCAACTTAAATTCCAAAAATTTTTCAACTCCTAGGTTCTATTTATGACCCCCACATGATTCGTGAATTAGTCTATGACCATAGATAGGTCTCATAATTCTGCACCAGATCAATTTTTGTATTTCTTTTTTACATTTCTTCTTTTCAACTTTCGAGGAACCACAATATCTCTACCTTGGGAACATTCATCCTTGAATGAGATTCAAGCTATCATGAATGCAGTAGGAGAAATCTAATAGCCCAACATGAATATAATGACACATTTTAATGTACATAAATCATATGATTTTCAAATTCAACAGAAAATATAGTTTAAAATCAACTTCGTGAATGTGCTTGCATATGAAAAGACATAAAAAAGTTGAAATGTAGAAATTTGTAGGAGTAGATCATGAGGAAACTAGATACTTTGGGCTAAAGCAGATGAAAATTAATAAGGGTACACGTCATAATGTCATCGTCGGCCTCCCATGTAGTATCTTTAACCTCTTGATTCCTTCATGACACTTTGACAAATGTCACTTCATTAGCCCTCAATTTTTGGATTTGTCAATCTAAGATCAGAACCAGAATTTCTTCATAGGAAAAACTTTAGTTTACATTCATACTTTCTAAAGGCACAATAAAGGTAGGATCACCAACACACTTCCTTAATAAGGATACATGGAATATTGAATGCACCAGTGCCAACTTCAAAGACAAATTCAACTCATAGACTACCTTAAAGGCACACCTTAAAATCTACGAAAGGCCTACATAATGGGGATGTAGCTTTCATTTCTTACCAAAATGCATCACATCTTTTATAGGCGAAATTTTTAGATAAACCCAATCATTGACTTTAAACTCAGGCGTTCTTCTTTCCACATCCGAATATGGTTTTTGTTGGCTTATGTAAATCAAATACTAGATAATGGAACACCATAACACTTAACCATCTCACAAATGTAAAGTCGAGCATAGTCCTCGACTGAATAGGAGGTCTGGACCAGAAGAAAATATACCGATTTAGTCATTCGCAATACAATAACTCAAATAGAATCATATTGATGATGAGTATTGTTAGGCCAAAAATACATATTTTGTCATTATTTATCTCATATTTAACACTTTTATTTATCCGTTTTGAGCATAAATTTTATGGATTATGCTGAATAGTATTTTTTATTTCAAGATTAAATTGATGGGAAAATAAAGAGATTTGGACCTCAAACGAATTAAAAAGAAAAGATTATAGCAGAAAAATCAAGCAGACAACTTAATGGATTAAATTGAATATAATAATATATATTATTATATACGTATATGTTCTGAATTGCAATTCAATTGCAATTTGAAGGAGGTTGCCATGTGGCAACAAACAATTGTTGAAGGCAACATACAACAATTCGCACGCGAGCAGTTCAATTTTGTCCCGATTTTAGATTTTTTAATTTGTTTTGGATTCAATTATTTTATTTGAGGTTTTACACCTATAAATATTCCATAAAAATTAGGTTTTACAAAATTTTTGAATTTTTGACTTAGAAAAAGATAAGAGATGCCGTAGAGGTCAGAGAATTTTGGTTTCATCTTTTCTTTTCTATTATTATTTATTTTTATATTTATCTTTGAATGGTTTGTGGTAATTTTTCTATGTCTATGTGAAGTTAAACTTCTCATTTTTAGATTATGATAGCTAATAAGATGATTATTTAGTCATTATTGATTTGAAATATCTGTTTATCATATTAGTTGTTCTTATATTCTGGTGCTTATTATTTTAATGTCTGATCAACATTAGGATAAATTTGTTGTCTACCTTGAATTCTGAAGATGTTGACGAGATAGAACATGGAATATAGGGAGCTTGTTTATTCTATGGTTGCTAGAATAATTCATGTATAGGAGACTTGTGGCACCTACTTATATACCTCGCTTGGTTACTAAACAAGATGATAACGTTAATATACCTTTGTTGATTCATGCCTATCCCCCACTCAATGATGTAGTTAGGCTGTCAACAAGGGTAGGTGATTAGAGATCGAAAGACTATGTTTATAAATTTAACCTTGTAAATAACAACTAGATAATCAAATAACTTAATAAAATTAATACTAAATATGATTATTAACGAAACCATAATTCTAGTTCAATTCATTCATTCTTTGTGTAAAAATATCTCTTATCATGGTTAATTATTCACTGTTTAAATAAATAATTAAAATTAATATAACTTAGTAAATCGTAATGATCCCTAATTTAGGAGCCTTGAGTACAGAAAAGTTGGCCTGAAAAGTGACCTAAAGTCTAGTTCACGAGACTACTTACGACCCGTAGGTTCGACTCTTAAACATAAAACTTCAAGAAGTGAAAAAGTTTCCAAGTGTGGGGTAACTCACGGACCAAGTGACGACCCGTAGAATATCTTATGGCCCTTAGATGGCTTTGTGAGTGGGATCCCAGAGATGAAGAAAATTTGGAGTTTTAAGAAAGGTAGTATACGAGTTATCAGGTGACCCGTGTTATGTGTTACGACTCGTATAGACCTTTTGTGGGTAGGGCCAAGAAAATGAGAAAAAATGGTTAAGTGTGGGAAGACTCTACGAGTCCAACCATGACCTGTACTGTTGATCATGGTTTTCAATTAAACAAAAGTCAATTTTTAGGATTTTCAAGTGTGTCGTCAGATGAGGAGACTTAGGACCTGTAAATCAACCTACGACTCATAATTGGGGTTCTGTAAGTTGCTTTTGGCAGTTTTTAATAAGGGATGATTTGGTTATTTTCTGTAATTCTATTCCTATACTAAGTCATTTTAGGACGGAAAAGGGACCTATATTAGTCTTCAAGTCCTAGAAACACCCCTCATTCTCCTATTTCTTTAATTCTAAAAATTTGCTAAGGCAAGAGCTCTCAAGAACAAGGCTAGGGTTTCCAAGCTTTTTTCCCCAAAGTCTTCAATTCCATTTCTCTTTAGTCCTCAAAGTATGTGAGTTGATTTATGGGTGTCCTTCCACCCATACAGTTCTCTATTACATGTCACAACTCAAGCCTAGTGCCTAGACGTGATCGACGAATGGGGAACCAGAAGGAACCCCAAATAAGCCTCATAGTATATCATTACACATCCTTGGTCACGGATCAATTAAATGATATTTGAACAATGGAAATAAGGGAAAAGGAGACTAAGGGAGAACTTATCATAACATAGAGTCAAGAGATAATATAATCAACTCATGGCATAAATACATAACTTTGTCCAACAACACCTCTACTACATAGATAATGACGGGGGCCAAGACATACAACCGGACTCACCCTCATAGTCATACGTAAATGATAAAGTAAAGAGAATCTTAATATATAGTGTGAGAGAACAGTCCTTGTCCCCAGAATGGAGGACTCACCAAAGGCTAACTTGAACAATCCATCTAGCCACAAGAAAAATCAATAGGAGCTCCGGTCCCTACATGGTGATATCATGTAGGCAAGAGTATGCATTTAGCTTAAGTAAATCATGCTCATATAGAATATCATATGTGTAGATGAGACCAAGCTAGCTTTCCAAGGTATGAACCTCTTGTGGTTAGTGATGATGCCGCCTTATTACTTAGGTGGATGAGTATGAACCCCCATCTAGGTTTGTGATTATGTTTCCCTATCATCGAGGTGGATGAGTATGAACCCCCATCTTGGTTGATGATTATTCTGCCTTATCACCGAGGTGGATTAGTATGAACCGCCATCTAGGTTACCTGGGCTCTTGTCCCCCTCGGATCGGGTATGGTCTAATGCAACACTTTATATAGGATTTATCATAAGCTCTAATGCAATACATCATGTAGGAACAATTATATACATAAGCTCATGTCCTCATTATACATCATTCATATCATATTTCATGCTCATTTAATCATCATAACATCATTCATATCATATCTCATGCTTTGGACCTTCAATTCCTCAAGAAACCATAATTGAATATTTTATCAAACACTTGGCGGGTGTGTAATGGGGGTAAAGACCATGAAATTTAGAGATGAAATCATGCAAGCAAATCAGTGGTAAAACCATCAATTCTCAATATACAAGACCCACATGTAAAATCAACTTTCAATCATGCAATATTAATTAAAAGAGGGTTTAAGCACCATGGGTGGAAGGAGCCAATGGTTCAACACCACATACCTTAGCTTTGGAGAGATTCTTGAAGAAGAATTTAATGGAGACTTGAAGCTTGAGTGAAATCTTTGAAGAAAACCTTAAGATTAGTCTTGAGTTTGGGACTTGAATTTAGGGTGAAACATGAGTCTAAATGTTTGAGTGAGTTTTGGGGAATGTTTAGGATGACATGAGGGTGAAATAAGGCTAGATATATGTATTTTTAAGTGTGGAAACCCTTAGGCCCAAGACTTAAAAGTGTTGGACCAAAGTCAAGAGAAAATAGGACCAAAACAGACTGCTAACTGGAAATTGCATTTTTTGAATGGGCGAGTTTTACGAAAATGGGCATAAATCCTTCATCTGAACTCAGAGTGAGGTCAAAAAAAGTGCATTGGAAAGATACATCAAAGGGATTTTAGTTGGTAGGTTGTGGGCCACCTAGGTCATTGTGTTCTAAGAGATATGCCCCTTCAATAAAAATCCTCCTAAATAATGTATTTTGCGATTTTTGAATTTTGATTCGGTTGCTCTAAAATTCGGGTTAGACCCATTTTCCACTTAATTTGACCCCTTAATCAAGAATATGAAGTTGGATTTTCAAAATAACGAATGGATTTTTAGATATATGAAAACAAGGTTTCGGGCACTTCCGAGGCACTTTTTTGGGCACTTTTTTTTGCTTTTTTTGGGTTATTTCATTACGTATTTTACCTTTTCTTCAAGTTCCTCAATTTAAAGTGCATGATTATGATGATTTCTTGGTCTTTATATTATTATTTAATGCTCATGAAGTTCAATGACTATTTTGCTGAGTATATATATATATATTTGAAGTATGATGTTGATTTCATGATGAGTTTTGATATGATCAAGGTTGGGTGATTTTGATGTTTTTTTTTGAATAAATTTCCTAAGACTTATGTGATTTATGATTGTTCTATGCATCAATTAAGCCCATCTTGTTTTCTAGTGAAAGTTTCCTATGAATTATGGCTATGATTGGGGCATTTATGAAGAGCTTCAAAGCTAAGTTTACTAAAGTTATATGTATGATGATCATTGCCCTAAAATATGTTTTAGAAAGATTCTTAATTTTGAGCTACTCCTACGATTGCTACTTATGATTCTAAGAGTATGTTTTAAGGATTTTCGTGGGATGACTTAGCACTGAGAGGACTAGAGATTTGGACTCATCCCGTTAGTTGAGGCATGATCCCTTGAATCTAAATCTTGATTTCCCTAACTATGTGCTACCCTGAGGATCCTTATAGGTTAGGCTAGTGGATTCATGTAGGTCCAAAAGTTATGAATGATGCAATTGCAAAGTTCCTAAGTTTTGGATATCTACCTTGGTAAGTAGATTCCTTTTTCCCATTGGAAGGAATGATTGGTCTTTTCCCAATGGAAGGATTTTAGTGGATTTCATGTAGTAGCTCACATGGTCTTACTGTCGATTATGGTCCATTCACACAAGTTATATGATCCTATGATATGTCTTCATTTTATGTGTTTTTTTATGTATTGTCTCATATTGATCTAATCCTTATTCCTTGTGCATGTTTAAGTTTATCTCATGGTTTTTGTATCTTATGTGTACCTATATGTTATGTTTAATTGTGATGGCCTTACACTTTCATCCGTGCATTGCATCTCATATGCTTAGTACATTCAAACGTACTAATGCATATTTTGCCTGCATGATTTAACTGTGTAGGGATAGGTACTCCTCCACTAGCTCTTTGCTTGTAGTTGGCGTTCGATACTAGCTTATTATTATGGTGAGTCGTTAGTTTGGGGCTCCACCTATTTATCACTCTATTCTGTGCTTTTTTTTAGATGATGTATTTTTAGCCCTCCTGAGGCTTTTACTTTCTATGTTGTCTATTATGAATTTTTTTTTCTATTTGATACAAATCGACCGTACATATTTCATTCATTATGTATTAGTGGTATGCTTATGGACAAATGATATTTTCTAATTTCATTTCTTTTTAATGTTGCTTCATTGCATAAAATGGCCCATAGTCTCCTTCTCCTTATGTTTTTCTACAAAAGTTTCAATTTAATGCTTATGAATGCTTAAGATGCTTAGATGGCTTGGGTGGGGTGCCTTCAGGTGTCTCATTCACCATGTGATGACCAGGCCCTTAGGTCAGGTCTTTACATAAATAATCAATTGATAAATCCCTGTGGGTTTGCCATCCAACTTCTAAAAAGAGTCACTATATTACTTGGTTTGGCCTTGTACCCTTGCGTGTGCTTTGGTAGCAACAAGTTTTTAGTGCCTTTGTCAGAGACTTTTAGTTGGCAATTGGTTATTTTTCAAAAGTTGATTTGTTTTGCAGTGTTGACCACACTTGATCTTTGCTATGTTTTTGTTGTAGGAATTCAGTTTGATCCGCTGGTGGATCAAGAACCTTATTTTTGACAAAATAGGAGGAGGGCAGGACTATTATATTGAATCCCACCTATTGCCCTTATTGAACAAGAAGAGTAGGAAGACAATAAGGAGAGGGTAGACCCAGTGATTAGCCCTGTACCTGAACCAATGACGGCTAGACTAGTTTGAGATGTGGCAATTCCATAGGAAACTAATGTTTCCAACAGCATTCAAAAACCGCTCGCTAGCCGAATATGGTGCAACTCTTGTACTCTATGGGACAGTTCACGAGATTTTTCGATATGAAGATCCCCATGTTCATCTTTAGAATTTCGTGGAGATCAGTGACACCTCCATTCCTCATGGGGTGTCTTCAGACTATGTGCGGTTGACCGTGTTTCTTTTCACACTAATTGGGGAAGCAAGAAGGTGGTTGCAAAAAACTAAGCTTAGGAGTGAAATCTTGAGTTTCAAATAAAATCCAGCGGAGAAGTTGTACCAAGCTTTGCACAAGTTCAAATCACTGCTAGTTAATTGTCTTCATTACTACCAAGCTAATGAGGTACTGGTCTATACCTTTATTGAAGGGTTGGAACCCAATACCAAGATTTTAATTGACTCTGCTGCAAGTGGTAAGGCTTTGGAAAAAATATATGATGAGCGTTATGCTTTGTTGAATCACATTGCATAGGGAAATCTAGAATAGAATGTTGGATCAAGCAGACCTATGGTACAAAAGTAACCAGGTGTGTTGAAAGTGGATTCAATGACAGATCTACAAGCCCAAGAGTTAGCCATGCAAAACATACTGACTACCCACTTCAACAACCTGGCTTTGGGACAACAGCAAGATCCAGTGAATATGATCCAACAACAACAACCTTCTTGGTGTGAAGTGTGTGGCAGTGGTGAACATTCAACTGATATTTTAGGTCTAATCTAGAGTTAGTCAACTTTATGGGTAATGCACCATGGGCAGGAGGCCCTCAAGGATATGGAAATACTAACAACCCCAATTGGAGAAATCATCCTAACTTCTCTTAGAGTGGTAACCAATAGAATCAAAGGCCTTCTTAGTATAAACCACAAGGTGGTGGGCGTCCTTACAATTAGCAAGGACAATAACCGGCAAAGTCTACAGGTATAAGCACTGATGAGATGTTTAGACAAATCATGGAGTACCAATAGATGTTCACAGTTAAGAAGGCTACTAGCTATAGATGTTCATCAGAATTAGCTTACCATTTAGAATATTTGAAAGTAGTTTGGGCAACTAGAAAGCGCTTAACATTCTAGACTACAAGGTGGCTTTCCAGGTAACATTGACTTGAATCTAAAACAAGTAACTGCAGTAAGTACAAGGAGTGGCAAACCCTTGGCAGAGTTGGTCCCAAAGAAGAAGAGTAGGGATAACCTAATTGTTGAGAAAGAAGATAAGGCTGACAATCCCAGCCTTCCAAGTTTTGAGGTTGAATCAAGGCCAAAGCTTCCTCCTCTATTTCCACAAAAGTTCAAAAAGATGAAAAAGGAGGAGTGCTTTGAGAAATTCATCAGGCTGCTAAAATAGGTACATACTAACTTATAATTGATTGATGTTTTATAGGGAATCCTAATGTATGTGAAGTATGTGAAAGATATTATGGCCAGCAAGAGTAGGTTAGCAGAGTATGAGACATTTGCACTTACTGAAAAGTGTAGCTCTAGGATCCTCAATAAGGTAAAGTTGCCCACTAAATTGAAGGGTCCTGGGAGGCTCACTATCTAAGTTACCATTGGAAGCTACCTCAATGCGAGAGGATTGTGTGATCTGGGTGTAAACATTAATCTGATGCCCAAATTTATGTTCAAGAAGTTCATTCTTGGAGACCCAAAACCAATTACCATCTTATTCTAGCTTGCAGATCGTTTGATAGCTAGATCAGATGAGATTATAGAGGATGTATTAGGCCAAGTGGAATCTCTCATATTCTTTATAAACTTCATCATCCTTGACTCTGATCCAGACCCAGAAGCTCCATTCATTCTGGGGCACCTATTCTTGGAAATAGGAGGGGCGTTGATTGATGTTAAAATCAGGTGCTTGAATATGCGCTTTATGATAAAGTAAAAGTCTTTGACGTCTAACAAGCTTTGAAGTTTCCTGCCATGTATGAAGATTTGGCAGCCGTCACAATGTTTCATGCAGAGGCTGTAGTTTATCAGATTGAGGCCAAAAAACCCTTTAGCAAAAGTATTGCTCAATCAAGAGCTAGAGAGTGATGTTGTGGCCAATGAGATAGCAAGTATGATGAATACCCAAATGTCAGCATATTGAAAAACTGGTGGAACCATTGAATAGGGTGCTGGGTCTTTCACCCAAGCCATCTATTAAGGAAGCTCCCCAATAGGAGTTAAAACCACTTCCTTCCCATCTTAGGTATGTCTTTCATGATGAATAATTCTTTACCTGTAATCTTGTCTGCTTCCTTGTCTACAGCCCAGGTTAACGCGACCATTACTGTATGAAAAAGATGGAAGAGGTCTATGGGCTGATAGATGTCTGATCTTTATGGTATTAGCCCGACCCTATGCATGCACCAAATATTCATGGAGGAGGGTCACAAACCAATAGCCCAGCCACAGAGGAGACCGAATCCCATTATGAAAGAAGTAGTGAAAAAGGAGATAATCAAGTGGCTAGATGCTGGGATCATATACGCTATCTCCGATAGCAAGTGGGTGAGCCCAGTTCAGTGCATCCCAAAGAAGGGTGGGATGACTATGGTTACTATTGATAAAAATGAGCTCATTCTTACTAGGATGGTTACGAGGTGGACAATCTATATGGACTATCGCAAACTCAATGATGCGATAAGGAAATATCACTACCCACTGTCGTTCATTGATTAGATGCTGGACAAGTTACCCAGACAAGAGTATTATTGCTTTCTGTATGGGTACTCGATTTATAAATAGATCACCAGTGCCCCTGAGGACCTAGAGAAGATAACCTTCACATGTCCCTATCGAACATATGTATTCAAGATAATGCCATTTGATTTGTGCAATGCACCTGCCATATTCCAGAGGTGGATGATGGCTATTTTCCATGACATAGTGGAGGATTTTTTTAGAGATTTTTATGGATGACTTCTTTGTGTTTTGGGAGTCATTTTATTTAGGCATTAAGACTTTGGACAAAATATTAGCCGACTGTGAAGAGACTAATCTCATCCTGAACTAGGAAAAGTGCCATTTCCTGGTGAAAGAAGGGATAGGCTTGGGTCACAAAGTCTCTAAACAAGGCTTGGAGGTTGATAGATCTAAATATAGGTGATTGAGAAGGTACCTCCACCCATTTTAGCCAGAGGGGTCAGAAGCTTTCTAGGCTATGCAGGGTTCTACCAATGGATCATTAAAGACTTCTTCAAGATCTCAAAGCCTGTGTGCGTACTACTGGAAAAGGAGGAAAATTTTGGCTTTGATACTTCTTGTTTGTAGGCTTTTGAGACCTTGAAGCAAAGGTTGGTAGAAGCTCCCATTCATATGGCTTCTAAGTGGAAGCTTCCTTTTGAACTAATGTGTTATGCGATTGACACAATAGTGGTAGCAGTCTCAGGAAAGCTGATGTGTTGCCAAAATATAACAGTTTTAATGATTAAAACTTGGAATTTTGTATGTTCTTAATGCGATGTTAGTTTATTTTATGTGTTTTTGTGTTTGTATTTGCAGGATTATAGGTTGACCTTGATTTTGGGAAGAAGTGCAGAAGTTGCTGATTTTTTCCTATGATATGAGACCTTTTATGGGTCATAGATCATTCTACGAGTCGTAAGGTGGTTTCGTGAACAAATCTAGTGAGGGACTATTTTCTAAAGTTAATTCTACGAACATACAGACGAGCCGTAGAAGGTTTTTTGAGTTGTAGAAGATGGTTCATGTCCTAAGGATCAGATATTAGGACTTTCCGAAGTTTCATCAAACAAAACCCCCTTTACTGGTCTAAACCACTTTACGAGTTATAGAGGGGTATCATAGAGTTGAAGTCTAAAATTTCAACATCGCAGTACGAGACTAATATACTGTCAAAATACAATACTTTTGATGCTTAAAACTTAGGATTTTATGTGTGCTCAATGCAAAATTTATGGTTTTTATGTGTTTTTTGTGTTTAGTTTTGCAGGAAAGCAGGTTGACTATGACTTGGGGCAAAATTGCAGAAGTTTTCTAGTTTTTGGTGATTTACGAGTCCCTCTATGAGTCATAGAGCATTCTACGAGTCATAGAGGTAGTTTTGTGACAAAATTCTAGTGAAGGATGATATCTGAAGATCAGCCATACGAGCACTCTGTACGAGTCATAGAGCATTCTACGATTTGTATAGATATGTTTCGTGAAGATTTTCAGTGAAGGATAATATGATGCAGATAAAGTATACGAGAGAGTAATAAGAGTCATGAATCAGTCTATGAATCTAAAGTGAATTTGTATAAGAGTAGTCTAAGATCCTAGAAGCTGATTATAAGACCTCGACTATGACTCATAAATCACATACGAGTCACAGAAAGCTTTCGTATGTTTCGTCGACCAGTTTTTTGATTTTTTTATGACTTAATTGTAATTACTATAAATAGTACTTTTAGCCTATTGTACAAGGGGAGGATGTCATTATTCAGTACTTTTAGCATTTGTACTTGGAGAATTCAATACTTGAGAGAGAAGATAGTGAGAAAACACTTATGGGTAAATTTGATCTTGAAGCTTGTGATTTTCATTTTGCATGATTCGCTTGATTTCAATTCAATTGGGTAAGTGTTTAATTATGTCTTATCAATTTATAATTTCTTCATCTACCCATATCATAAGTAGCTAAATCCACAACTAGGGTTGTGGGAACCATGAAGATCTAACAAAGTAATCCCGGATAATTTACAATTCTTTGAATATGTATATGCATGTATTAATCAATTCTCTTCATTTTGCATATTTTCTAGTGGTGGCCAACATTAGAACTTGCCTAGTATTACTTACTGGGCCAAGTTAGTAATAAATAGAAAAAGAGATTGGTTAACATGATTCGATAATGTGTTCTCATCTTATCAACTGAACTGGGCCAATGGAAGGTTGACTAGGACTAATAGGTAATGGTTAGTATTGCACGAGCCAAGTCGCATAGTGTAATTTGCCTCTCACTTTTGACCAAATAGCTTGGTGAACTTAAATTACCATCCTACATGCTATATTCTAGACAAGAATTGGGTTATTCGGTGATACTAAGTTGGTAAATCATGGGAAACACAATACCCTAATTGCTCCTTATTATTGATTTTCTCCCGTGGTAGTTAGTTTAGTTTACTTTCTTATCAATTATTGCAACCACCCCTCCTTTGGGGAATTGAGTTCGTTTATTACTTGGATTGTTTATTTGTGAATTCTCATGAGTCTATGTATTCCCAATCAATTTGACCCTAACATGTGTTAGGTTTTATATTTTGACAATGCTCACGTTATCATCTAAAAAGGAGGTGTAACTTGGGCGTGATCAAAGATTTTAGCACTATTGCCGGGGAATATGGCTAGATTTAGTTGAATTCACTAGTAATTGTAATTCAAGTGTTAATCCTTAGTTCCCTTATATTTTACTTTTGTTTTTGTTTCTTTGTAGGGTGTATTATTAGTGTATGCCCAACACTAGGAGTCAAGTCAATCCCTTACCTCGATTTGATCCAGAGGTCCAACGAATTGTAAGAAGAATGACCCAAGAAAATTCCAACAATGCGGCCAATGCAGCTTTGAATCTGGGTAACAATGATGATGATAGGAATGAGAACCTACCTTCTTCGGAGAATATCCCATAACCTTGAGAGTTCAATGTCAATGCTTATAAATGGAATCAGTACAGGTTGAACCCCATGGCTATGGATGTAACAGGAGCTATTATGTTGCCGCCACTACAAGTAGACATAAAGTTCACAGCCTTTAGTGGGTTACTTCAGATGATGCAAAACTATGGGTTATTTGAGGGCTTACCATCAGAGGATCGACATAGCCACTTGGACAATGTGGCATTTGTTTGTAAAAGTGTGATGGGACACTGAATCTGTCTATGGATGTTGTGGGACTTCGTGTCTTCCCATTGTCTCTCAGAGGCAATGCTGCATTATGGCTATCTGAGCTTCCACAATGCTCGAACACCAAGTGGATAGAATTACAGAGGGCTTTCTTAGCAAGGTGCTTTATCAAAACAAACAAGCTCAAAGTGAAGGGCCGGATAAATCACTTCAAGCAATTCCTAGGTGATTTAATCCTTGATACATGGGAGCGATTTTATAGACACTTGAGGAATACACCAGACCATGAGATTCTGAGGAATGTCCTGGTGAAAAATTTCTACCGAGCTCTAGATGCTAATAATCAAGCATGTGTTGATGCCTTTTTGGGAGGTTTGTTTGTAGAACAACCATTTGCAGAAATTTTTGAGCACATGAACACGATAGTTAAATCCAACTAGGTCTGGGAGCCCAGGAACAAACCCCTAGTAGATTGTGCAAGCACTGTTGACATGAGTTCTAACCAAGAAAAAATAAATGCAGATATCCTTAGTATGCTTGGTCAGAATAGAGTTAACCTGGGGATGCTCATGAAGTAGGGGGATTGTAAGGACGACAAGATGAATAGTTATTATGTACCCCCACAGAACCATGATATGGGAGTTAGGAACTCTAGGATTAAGGGGATGGTTAACCAGTTGTTAAAGAGGGTAGATGCTCAAGATGAGACATTGATGGAGATCAAGTCCGACATTAACATGATAAACCTTAGAGTGGACCAACACTCTATGGCAATTCAATAGCTCTACAGTCAGTTTGGACTTGTGTCAACACAACTGAATTAGATTTAAGGAGATATGATGACCAGCACAAACAAGGAGGCAAAGTTTGGTGATAAGGATACATAGGAGCTTGAGGAAGTCTGATTACTCAAGCTAGGTAAGTCGTATTACGACAATAAATCAAGTGCTACTTGGGAGGCAACCCAAGGTGGATCCTGATGCTTAGGCACCCAAGTATGTTTTTGACCCCTTATATTCTATTTTTTGCTTGATTTTCTGCATTTGGGATAATGCACATCCTTCTCGATGGGGGTGTGGGTAGTTATTGGCCTCAATGAAGTCTGAGTAGCTTATGGTCCATAAGTACCCCAATTTTTGATTTGAGGTTTTCTTGCATGTGTTTTTTTTCCTTGTGGATATTTAATTTCTATTGAACCGATACATTTAGGATGTTTAGATGATATGTGTAGCATATAGTACTAATATTTGTGCCATATGACATATTTTTGTGTTTTGTTTTGAAAAATGGTATGTACCAAAATTTTTGATTAGTAGTTAGATGGCAACCATGCATATTTAGGTGTTTGGCAATATCTGTACTGATAAGTGAGGGCAATTCGAGATGAGAAACATAATCTGTGAGCCTTGTGTTGATAATGTATGCTGTACCATGTGTGTGTGAGCTTAGTTTGCTAGATTCATATATTTTGTGCTAATTTAAAACTTGCCATGTTACTTTGAGTTAGATCATAGATTAAATCGATTAGGAAAGGATCTTGGGCATTTGTTCTTTAAGATATGTGAGTGTGAGCTTATTTTGCTAGATTAGTGCATTTGGTGCTAATTTAGAACTTGCCCTGTTACTCTAAGTTAGATTGTATTTTAAATGGATTAGGAAAGGATGTTAAGATTTTGTTCTTTAATTAGTCCACTTTAGACTAAAATAACCAACCAAAATGATGATTTATCCCTTGTTCCAAATATTTGAGCCTTACATGTACCACTTCTTTCAAAACACCTAACTAGCCTAGCCTTATCCAATGATAAACCTTGAAATTATCCCTATTCTTTCCTTGAGCATCGTGAACCTTAACTGAGGTAAAAAGCCTAAGTTAAGGGTGCCTAGCTAAAAGTGGCCCTGGTTCGGAGGAAAGATATTATGTACTTCAATACAAGCTAAAAGCCTAAGCTGAGGGTGGCCGATATAAGGGCAAAGCACAAAAATAAGGTGATGAGTTAGGAATGAGGAGAAAAAGAAGAAAATCATGTACCAGGTGCAAAAAAGAGAAAATATGCCTTAGATATGAGCTAAAAGGCAAAATGAAGTGTAAAAACAAGACAAAAGCTGAAAAATGAGAAGAAAGCACCAGAAAAAGCTTAAAAAAATGAAAGAGGGAGAAAAAGGTGAAAATAGCATAGTTGGTGAGGTGAAAGTGATGAAAAACACAGTTTCAAGGAGGGCCATTGGTCACTATTGTCCTAAAATATCACACCAAAGCCCCCTGAGCCTACGTTATAAGCCTAGAAAGTCTTAAAGTGATCCTAGTCCATATAGTTGAAGGTCTGAGTCATGATTATAGGGGAAAGCCTATGGTATTAGTCATTAGCATGAATATCTTTTGTGAGAGTGAGTATGTTTGCATAGTCCCAAAGCTAAATTTGAAATCAACATTGAGTGTCAGAAATGAGACTTCTTTCTGTGAGGGCACTTGCATTGCATTGTTAACATTTGACTTGTTCAATGATTGTGGACTGTTGATATTCCCTTGCTTGTCATAGTTGTGTTGTCACATGCACCAGTTTGCATTGGTTTGCTAAATAGCTATCTGATCCTGTTTTCAAAAACTGATTTGGGTATCTGAGTTTGAATTGTATATGATTTATGCCATTGAGTTGAGGTCTGTGTGTTACTGTATTGTCTATATAGATTGAGTCGTCGCTTGAGGACAACCAATAATTTTAAGCGGAGGGTGTTGATGTGTTGTCAAAATATAACACTTTTAATGCTTAAAACTTATTTATGGTTTTTATGTGGTTTTATGTTTAGTTTTGCAGGAAAGAAGGTTGAATATGACTTGGGGCAAAATTGCAGAAGTTTTTTGGTTTTTGGTGATTTATGAGACTCTACGAGTTGTATAGGTAGTTTTGTGACAAATTCCAAAGAAGGATGATATCTGAAGATTATCTATACAAGCCCTTTATACAAGTCATAGAGCATTCTACGAGTCGTACAGATGGTCTTCATGAAGATTTCCAGTGAAGGACAATATGATGTAGATAAAGTATATAAGAGAGCAATAAAGTAATGAATCAGTCTATGACTAATAAAGTAAAGTCGTAGAAGAGCAGTCCAAGATCCCAGGAGTTGATTATGAGACTGCGACTATGACTCGTAAATTACATTATGATTCATAGTGAGCTTTCGTGGGTTTCGCCGACCAATTTTTCTATTTTTTTAGGACTTAATTTTAATTACTATAAATAGTACTTTTAGGTTATTGTACAAGGGGAGGAAATCATTATTCAGTACTTTTAGGGTTTATACTTGGAGAACTCAATACTTGAGAGAGAAGATGGTGAGAAAACACTTGTGGGTAAATTTGATCTTGAAGCTTGTGATTCTCATTCTTCTTGGATTTGCTTGATTTCAATTCAATTAGGTAAGTGTTTAATTATGACTTCTCAATTAATAATTCCTTCATCTACCCATAGCATGAGTAGCTAAATCCACAACCAGGGTTATAGGAACCTTGAAGATCTAACAAAGTAAACCCAGATAATTTACAATTCCTTGAACGGGTATATGTATGTATTAATCAATTCTCTTTGTTTTGCATGTTTTCTAGTAGTGGCTAACATTAGAACTTGCCTAGTGTTATTTACTGGACCAAGGTAGTAATGAATAGGAAAAGATTGATTAACAGAAATCGATGATGTTTCTCATCTAATCAACCGAACTAGGCAAAATGGGAGATTGACTAGGACTTATAGGTAATGGTTAGTATTGCACTATGGAGATGTCCAAGTCACATAGTGAAATTCGCCTATCACCTTTGACCAAAGAGCTTGGTGAACTTAAATTACCATCTTGCATGCCATATTCTAGACAAGAATTGGGTTATCCGAGGATACTAAGTTGGTGAATCATGGGTAACACATTACCCTAGTTGCTCTCTGTTATTGGTTTTCTCCCGTAATAGTTAGTTTAATTTACTTTCTTATCAATTATTGCAACCCCCTCCCCCTTTGGGGAATTGAGTTGGTTAATCGCTTAGATTACCTATTTGTGAATTCTCATAAGTCTACATATTCCCTGTGGGTTCGATCCTAATCTAAATTAGGTTTTATATTTTGACAATGATCACGTTATCCTCTAAAAAGGAGGTATAACATGGGCATGATTAGAGACCTCGATTACGGGCCGTGGAATGCAATATGACTTGTAAACCCCTTTCGTATGACGTCCCCCCATAATCTTAACATGGAGGTTAGGACTTCCAAAGTCGAGGAGATACTTGGCCAGTTTTTAAAGAGGGCTGACACACAAGCTAAGACCTTGAGGGAGATGTATTTTACTTATTATAAATAGGATTTTTAGGTTATTTTTCATAATTTTTCGGCTAGTACTCAGAACTCAATAATTAGAGAGAAAATTGTACTATCACTTTAGAGAGTTTTGAGAACACTTGTGTTTGAATTTTATCTTAAAGCTTGTGATTCTTATTGAATTTATATTTGCTTGTTCTTAGTTCTATTATGTAAGTGTTCAATTATATTTTCTCAATCCATAATTCTTGCATCTACATAAAGCATGACTGTCTAAATCCACAACTAGGGTTGTAGGAACCATGAAGAACTAACAAAGTAAATTGGATAATTCATAATTCTTGAAAGGTGTGCATGTATTAATTAAGTCTCTTTGTTTTGCATGTTTTCTAGTGGTGGCCAATATTAGAACCTGTCTAGTGTTACTGACTGGACCAAAGTAGCAATGAATAGCAAAAGAGATTAATTAATAGAATTCGAAACATTAGAACTCACCTAGTGTTACTAACTAGACCAAGGTAGTAATGAATAGGAAAAGAGATTAATTAATAGAATTCGATTGATGTGTTCTCATCTAATCAACCAAACTGGGCCAAGAGGAGGTTGTACTGGGACTAATAGGTAAGGGTTAGTAATGTACAGTATGGAGATGGACCAAGTCAAATAGTAAAATTCACCTCTGACCTTTGACCAAAGGGCTTGGTTAAAGGTGATACACTTGAAAAGAACTAGGTTATCCGGTGATACTAAGTTGGAGAATCATAGGGAACATAATACCCTAGTTTCTCTTCATATTGACTTCCCTATTGCGGTAGTTAGTTTAGTTTTATTTTCCATTGATTATTGCAAACCCCCCATTCCCTTTAGGGAAGTAAGTCGGTTAACCACTCAAATTGCGATCATTGAATTCTCTTGACTCTATGTATTCCTTGTGGGTTTGACTGTAACCTTTGTTAGGTTTTATTTCTTGACAATAACCACTTTATCCTCTAAAAAGAAGGTGTAACTTGGGCGACATCAAGAGTTTGGTGCCATTGTCGGAGAGTACAGCTAGACTTAGCTAATTCATAGTAATTCAGGTGTTAATCTTTAGTTCTCTTGTTTTACTTTAGTTTGTTATTTTTGTTCTTTTCTGGGTATAAGTCTCGTGTATGCCCAACACCCAGAGTCAAGGCAATCCCTTAACTCCATTTGACCCAAAGATCCACAGAATGTTGAGCAGAATGGCCTAAGATAACGCCAATAATGCAACTAATACAGATCTAAACAGGAACAACAATGAGGATGCTGAGAATAAGAACCCACCTCATCCGGACGACATTACTCCACAACCTCAGGATTTCATTGCTAATGCTTACTAGTGGAATCAATACGGGCTGAACCTATGGCTATAGAGGTGACTGGAGATATTGTGTTGCTACTATTACTGGCAGACACAAAGTTCATAGCCTTGAGGGTTATGTCAGATGCTGCAGAACCATGGGCTATTTGTGAGCTTACCATTGAAGAATCCTCATAGCCACCTAAATAATGTGGCATCCGTCTGCAAGAGTGTGACAAAATTTGTTTATTGATGCTATGGGATTTTATGTCTTCCCATTGTCTCTTACAGACAATGCAAGTATTATGGCTATTTGAGCTCCCACTAAGTTCGATCACCAATTAGGTTGAATTGTAGAGGGACTTCATGGCAAGGTACTTGCCTAAACCAAAGAGGCTCAAGTTAGAGGACCAAATCATCAACTTTGACCAACTTTCTGGTTACTTGATCAGTAACACATAGGAGCGGTTCAGTAGATGTTTGAGGAATACATCGAGCCATAAGATTATGGAATGTCTTAGTGGAGAGTTTCTATGAAGCTATAGATGCAAATAGCCAAGCATGTGCTGATACCATCTTGGGAGGTTCGTTTGTTGACTAGCCATTCACAGAAATTACTGAGCAACTAGACGTTGTGGCTAAATTGAACCCCTTATAAAGGCCCATGAAGAAATATCCAACCAATCGCGTGGGTACTAAGGGTGTAAGCCTTGAGCAAGAAAGATTTAATAGGGAGTTCATCAGGATGCTTGCTCAAAACATCACCAATCTGGAGAGGATAATGAAGTAGACAAAAGAACTAGCTGCAGTAAAGGGCATTTAGAAAATTCACCACATCAAGCATAAGGGCTGCAAGGATGATAGTAGGAGTAGCCGTTACGTTCCCCCCATAATCTTAACATGGAGGTTAGGACTTCCAAAGTCGAGGAGATACTTGGCCAGTTTTTAAAGAGGGCTGACACACAAGCTAAGACCTTGAGGGAGATTAAGTTCGATATTGCTAGTATAAATTAAAATGCTGAATATCATTCTGTCATAATCAAGTGGCTCAATCATCAGTTTAGACACATGTCAGCCTAGCTAAATCAGATTCAGAGATACATGATGGCTGGAACCATAGCATAAAATTTAAAGGACACTAATAGGTATAATCTGAAGACAAATGGTGGTAAGGGGAGTACCCCTGAACATGCTACATATATTGATAAAGGAGAACAAATTCTTAAGGAAGTTTGAGTACTCAAGCTATCTATGTCATTCTGCGATAATAAATCTAGCGCTGCTTGGGAGGCAACCCAAGGGACACTAGTGTTTAGGCACCCAAGTATGTTTTTTGACCCCTTTATGTTTTATTTTGCTTTGATTTTGTGCATTGGGGACAATGCACATCTTTTTTGATGGGGTGTGGGTAGTTATGGGCCTGAGTAAAGTCTGAGTAGCTTGGGTCCATAAATACCTCAATTTTTGATCCTGTGGTTTTCTTGCTTGTGTTCTTTTTTCCCCGTGGATATTTGCTTTATGTTGAATCGACATGTTTGGGATGTGTAGATAGTATTTGTAGCGTATATTCCTAATACTTGTGACATATAACATGTTTTTTGTATTTTGCTTGAAAAGCGATACCCACCAAAATTTTTGATTAGTAGTCAGATAGCAACCTTGCATGTTTAGGTGTGTGACAATGTTTGTTATGATAAGTGCGGATAAATTGAGATAAAAAGAATGATTTATGAGTCTTTTGTTGATAATGAATGTCGTGCCATGTGAGGGTGAGCTTACCTTGCTTGATTCATGTGTTTTGTTCTAATTCAGAACTTGCCCTGTTACTCTATGTTAGATTGTAGATTAATTGGGTTAGGAAAGGATCTTTGACCATTATTCTTAATAGTACAATTAGCCTAAAATGACCAACAATAGGGAAAAGGGAGAATGAGGTGTAAATAAGCCTAATATGTACCTAAAATGAGCCTAATATGTACCTATTCTTTGAAAATGAGCCTAATATGTACCTATTCTTTGAAAATACCTGATTAACCTAGCCTTGTTGATTATAAAATCCTAAAATTGGCCCTAGTCCTTCCTATAACATTATGCACCTTGACTGAGGCAAAAAGCCTAAGTTGAGGGTGGCTACCAAAGTGGCCCTGGTTCTGACAACGGATATCGTGCACCTTAACACAGGCCAAAAGCCTAAGTTGAGGGTGGCTGGTATATGGGTGAAACACAAAAATAAGGGGGTAAGTTAGTGAAATATAGAGAAAAAATGAACAATCATGTACTGGGTGCAAGGAAAGTAAGTAATGCCTTAGTTGTGAGCTAAAAGAAATAAAGTGTAAAAGCAAGGCAAAAAAACAAAAGTTGAAAAAATGAAAAGAAAGCACCCAGAAAAGCTTAAAATAGGGAAAAGGGAGAATGAGGTGTAAATAGCAGAGTTGGTAGGGCAAAAGTATAGAAAAGCGTAGTGTCAAGGAGGGCCTTTAGTAACTATGCTCCTAAAATGCAATACCAAAGCCCACTGAGCCTACGTTACAAGCCTGGAAAGTCCTAAAATGATCCTAGTCTAGTTAATTGAAGGTCTTAATCCTGAGTATAGGGGAAATTTATGGTATTAGGTATGATGCATGAATGTCTTTTGTGAGAGGGAGTGACTTTGCATAGTCCCAAGATTCTACATGAAAACATCATTGAGTGTCAGATATGAGACTTCTTTCTGTGAGGGCACTTGCATTGCATTGTTAGCATTAGACTTCTTCAGTTACTATGGATTGTTGATAGTACCTCATTTGTCATAGTTTTGTTGTCATATGCACTACTCTGTACTGGTTTGCTAGATGGCTATCTGATCTTATTTTAAAAAGTTGGTGTGGATATCTGAGTTTAAGATTTATGTGATGTATGCCATTGGGTTGAGGTCTGTGTGTTATTGTATTATCTATATAGGTTGAGTCCGTTGCTTGAGGACAAAAAATAATTTTAAGTGGAGGATGTTGATGTACTGCCAAAATACAATACTTTTGATTCTTAAAACTTAGAATTTTGTGTGTTCTCAATGCGATGTTAGTTGGTTTGATGTGTTTTTATGTTTGTATTTGCAGGGTTATAGGTTGGTCCTGATTTTGGCAAAAAGTGTAGAAATTGCTAATTTTTTACTGTGATACAAGACCTTTTACGAGCTATAGATCATTCTATGGGTTGTAAGGTGGTTTCATGAACAAATCTAGTGAGAGGTTATTTTCTAAAGTTGATTCTATGCATATGCAGATGAGCCATAGAAGGTTTTACGAGTCGCAGAAGAGAGTTCATGCCCTGAGGATCAGAGATTGGGACTTTCTGAAGTTTTAATAGATGAAACCACCTTTATGGGTCGTAAACCAGTTTACGAGTCATAGAGGGGTATCATAGAGTTGAAGTCTAAAACTTTAGTAGTGGAGTACGAGACCCCAATTAAGGGCCGTGGAATGCAATACGACCCGTAAACCCTTTTCGTATGGTATGCCGACCAGTTCTCCTATTTTGTTTAGGACTTGTATTGTACTTATTATAAATAGGGGATTTAGGTTATTTTTCATAAGTTTCTTGCTAGTACTCAGAGAACTCATTAATTAGAGAGATAAAATTATAAGATCACTTTGGACAGTCTTTGAGAATACTTGTGTTTGAATTTTATCTTAAACTTGTGATTCTTATTGAAGTTGGATTTGCTTGTTCTTAATTCTATTGTGTAAGTGTTCAATTATGTTTTCTCAATCTATAACTCTTGCATCTACACAAAGCATGACTAGCTAAATCCACAACTAGGGTTGTGGGAACCATGAAAAACTAACAAAGTAAAACTGGATAATTCATAATTCTTGAAATACATGTATGCATGTATTAATTAACTCTCTTCGTTTTGCATGTTTTCTAGTACTGGCCAACATTTGGACCCGCCTAGTGTTACTAACTGGACCAAGATAGTAATGAATAGGAAAAGAGATTAATTAACAGGATTTAATTGATGTGTTCTCATCTAATCAACCAAGCTGGGCCAAGGGGAGATTGTACTGGGACTAATAGGTAAGGGTTAGTGATGTACATTATGGAGATGAGTGAAGTTACATAGTGAAATGCATCTTTCACCTTTGACTAAAGGGCTTGGTGAACATAACTTACTGTCCTACATGCTATACACTAGAAAAACTATTAGGTTATCTAATGATACTAAGTTGGGGAATCATGGGGAACACAATACCCTAGTTTCTCTCCATATTGACTTCTCTCTTGTAATAGTTAGTTTAGTTTTATTTTCCATTGATTATTGTAAACCTCCCCCCTTCAGGGAAGTAAGTCAGTTAACCACTCGAATTGGGATCATTGAATTCTCTTGACTCTATATATTCCCTGTGGGTTTGACCCTAACCTTTGTTAGGTTCTATTTATTAATAGTAACCGCTATATCCTTTAAAATGGAGGTGTAACTTTGGTGACATCACTAGTGAAAGGATAAGACCTTTCATTCTATATACTATGCCAACAAAACCTTGGATACAACATGGGGTAGTTAGATAGTCAAGAGAAGGAGATGTTGGCGTTGATATTCACTTTTGATGTGTTTTGCTCTTACTTAGTGGGTACCAAGGTGATTATTCTCACTAATCATGCAACATTGAGGTGCTTACTCATGCAAAGCCTAGGCTTTTCCCGTAGATCCTCCTATTACAAGAGTTCAACATTGATATAAAAGATATGAAAGGGCGTGAGAATCAGATTGCAGATCACTTGTCTAGATCGGAAGATGACACCCATATTAGAGAGGAAGGGCAAATCAAAGAAGAGTTTCCAAATTAGCAACTCTTGGCATGGATATTGAGGAGTTGCCTTGGTATGTTGACATTGTAATTTACTTAGTGAGAGAGATTTACCCATCTGATGCATCCATCCAATAGAAGAAGAGGTTGGCCCATGAAGCACGGTTCTACATTTAGAATAAGCCCTATCTCTTCAAGTAGGGTTCAACCAAGATAGTGAGAAGATGTGTTTTAGAGGTTGAGACACACCAGGTGCTTGAGCGGTACCATGCTTCACCATATGGAGGTCATCATAAAGGAGAGAGAATCACCCATAAGGTATTGCAATCTGATTTTTTCTAGCTGCTTTTTTCAAAGATGCTATCAATTTTATCAGGAACTGTGATGCATGCCGAAGTATTGGAGTCATATCCAGGAGGCATGAGATGCCTCTTAACAACATCATGGAGGTTGAGATCTTTAATATTTAGGCGATGGACTTCATGGGACCATCCCCACCATCTTTCAAAAATAAATATATTCTCGAGGCTGTGGATTCATGTCCAAATGGGTATAGGGTGTAGCTCTACCTACTAATGACCCAAAGTGGTGAGAAAATTCCTAAATAATCACAGCTTCACTAGGTTTGGGACTCGATGAGCTATAATTAGTGATGAGGGGTCACACTTTATCAACTAGACCATGAAGAATCTACTAGCAAAGTATGGGGTCAGACATAAAGTTGCCATAGCCTACAACACATAGATGAACAAAAAGTTTGAGTTGTCTAATTGCGAGTCCAAGAAAATCCTGCAAAAAATAGTCAATACGTCAAGTAAGGATTGGACACTGAAATTGGATAAAGCTCTGTGGACTTACAGGACAGCATACAAGACTCCTATTGGAACTTCACCATATAATATGGTCTTTGGGAAGGTTTTTCACCTCCCTATCTAGCTAGAACATCAGGTGTATTGGGCCATTAAAACGCTCAAACTTGACCTTGAGCTCGCAGGGCATAAGTGCTTGGAGAAATGGGAGGAGTTAAATGAGTTTATACTCCAAGTATATGAAAATGCCAAGCTCTACAAAGAAACGATGAAGAAATGACATGATTCTCACATCGTCAAGTGCACCTTTGAACCTGGACAAAAGGTACTTGTTTTCAACTCTTCTTTGAAGCTCTTCCTCGGAAAACTGAGGTCCAAGTGGAGTGGACCATTCAAAGTGGTATGCATGATGCCACATGGTGCAGTTAAACTTTGGAATGAGACCAAGACATCCGTATTCCTAGTTAATGTATAAAGAGTCAAACTCTACTATGGTGTTGACATGGACCGTGAAGAGGAGGCCATTGACTTGGTCGTTGAATGAGAAAATAACGTTATATCGTGCCACGATGATAAATCAGATGCTATACGAGAGACAACCTATGGTGAGGTATTTTTAATTTTACATATCTAAATTCTTAGTGTAGGAATTTAAGAAAAAATCATCGCCGAAAAGTGTCAACTAACACATAAGTGTAAGTCTACAACAACACTTGGCCACTTTTGGGTCAGTTTTTGGTAATTGCTATTGATTCGTTGAGTATTTTTGGAGTTTTTGTGGCTAGATTGACTTGTTTACATGTTTTAGCTTATTTTCACGTGTTTATAAATTTTTTGGGATCAGATGGTAGAAAAATACAATTTTTTGGGCCTTAAAATTTTCCTAAACCAGAAGAGTCTGCGAACATGTCGGCATCGCTAACTCATTTCGGTATGGTTCATTTCTAGGTAAGGACAAAAATTGCAAAAAGAGGAACAAAATAAAAGTGGATGTTCATGATAGGTCTACGTAATGAACTTGTCACGGACCAGTTCAAATTGTTACGAACTTACGCCGACCTTAATTTTTTCTAATTCCAATTTTAACCCCTACCCTACCCATTTTTACCATTAGTCGCGACCCCCTAGTCCCCCCTCCCCCAATTTCACTCCATTATCCTAATCTACCTTAATTTGTTTTAACCCTAGCTCATTTTCTAACTCAAATTCTGGGACGCCACCTCGGCTCAAGCTAAGTTTTAGTTGATTATCTCATCTATCTACATTAACAGGTATGTCTTCTTGCACCTTTGGCTTGAGAAATCAGTTCGTTCATGCCTTCTCTGAGTGGATTTTGTTTTGTGGCCATATCTTTATTTTAAATTTGACATTCATATGTACTTGCCCTGGGTGTTGGATTGTTATGCTTAAATGTGACATCTGGTTGAACTTTTATATGGGCACACATATGTGAATACCTAGGCCAACTTTGAGGGTAATGAGGTTGTAATTTTTGGTTGTTGATTGTTCTTGCCTATTTTTCTTTACATTCCATGATTATTCTTGATTATTAAGGAATTTTGGGCACCCAATTGCTTGTCATTTGGATGGTTGTGTTGAATGTGAATCTTACCCTTGTTATGAACATTGAGACCGAAAATTGGGTGCAGTTGCTAGAATTGAGTAGTTGTCTTGTCTAATTGATTATGAACTTCATGGGCTATGTCCGTATAAGAAAGTGTTGGGGTGATTGTGTTGTTGAACCAAGTATGGGTTGGTGGTTTGGCACTTGAATTGCATTATAAAAGAGTGTGAATATATGCCTTAGTGAGGATTATTATGGATTGATAGGGGAGGTCTAAGTACCCTTGTTATCCTATGATTTGAGCATAGTGTGCGGTTGGGTTTCTGGGTTTGGAATTAGGTGTTGGGACCATGCGCTAGTTTAGGACTAACTTGTAAAACTTAGTTTGTGTAGGTACCTAATTGCATCTCGTTGATAACGTGAGAATGGGGAGGGCTTTTCAGCTAGTTAAAAGCATGATAGGGGTGTACCCCAGTACCCCAACCCCTACTATCCCTAGTGGATAACATTGGATGTTTGGCGTTAGTTTAGGGATTCAATATGGTAAAAAGTGGTACAAATTGTAATAACCCCCAGTCTAAGAGCCCTGGGTATAAAAATATTAGCCTGAAAAATAACCTGGGGTCTGGTTTACGAGACCACTTATGACCTATAAGATGACATACGACCCGTAGGTTTTGTTCTTAAATATAAAACTTTAGGAAGGAGAAAAGTTTCCAAGTGTAGGGTAACCCACGGACCAAGTGATGGGCCATAGAGCATCTTATGGTTAGTAGATGGTTTTGTAAGTAGGATTCCAGATATGAAGGAAAGAAGGTAGTATACAAGTTATTAGATGGCTTATGGAATAGGTTACGACCTGTATAAACCTTTCGTGGGTAAGGCCAAGGAAGTGAGAAAAAATGGTTAAATATATAAGGATTCTATGAGTCCAATCCCCATTAGAAGTAGCATAGCTCGTATTGTTGTTCATGGTTTTCAATTTAGCAAAGTCAGTTTTCAGGATTTTTAGATGTGACATCAGATAAGGAGACTTACAGCTTGTAAGTCAACCTACAACTCATAATCGAGGTTTCATAAGTCACTTCTGACAATTTTTAATAAGGGCAATTTGGTCATTTTTCACAATTCTACTCCTATACTATGCCATTTAGGGATGGGAAATCGACTTATATAAGCCTTTAAGCCCTAATTTCTCCATTTGCAGCCTCATTCTTTATCCTCAAAATTCTAAAGAAAGAAAAGGCTCTCAAGACTAGGTAAGAACAAGGCTAGGGTTTCCAAGGTTTCTTCCCCAAAGTGCTTCCATTTCATTTCTCCTTAGTTCTCCAAGTATGTGAGTTGATTTATGAGTATTTTTTTACTCATAAAGTTCCTCATTACATATTTTTACTTTTTCTTTATGTTCCTCAATTTAAAGTGCATTCTTATGATGATTTCATGATCCTTATGTTATTATATGACATGTATGTAGTTTAGCAACTATTTTGCCAAGTGAATATATGTGTGTGTGAAATATGATATTAATTCCATGATGATTTTTGATATGATCAAGGTTGGGTATTTTGATGTTCCTTTTTAAAGAAATTTCCTAATACTTACGTGATTTATGATTTTTCCATGCTAACACCTAAGCCTACCTTGTCTTCAATGAAAGTTTCTCATGATTTATGATTATGATTAAGGCACTTATGATGGGCTTCAAAGTTAAGTTTAGCAAAGACATGTGTTTGATGTTAATTGCCCTAAAATATGTTTAGGAAAGTTTCTTAAGTTGGAGCTACTCCTATGATTGCTACTTATGATTCTAATAGTATGTTTTTAAGATTTCATGGGATTACTTAGCATTGAGGGGATTAGAGATTCGAACTCATTCTGTTAGTTGAGGCATGATCCCTTGAAGCTAAATCTCAATGTCCCTAACCATGTGCCACCATAGGAGCCTTATGGGCTAAGCTAGTGCATCCACATAGGCCCAAAAGTTATGAAAGATGCAATTGCAATGTTACTAAGTTTTGGATATCTACCTTGGCAAATTGGTTCCCCTTTTCCCAATGGAAGGAGTGCATTGGCCTTTTCCAAATGGAAGGAGTTCATTGGATTCTATGTTGTAGGTTACATGGTCTTACTGTAGATTATGGTCCATTTCCACAAGTTTTATGGTCTTATGATATGTTTTCACTTTATGTGTTTTCTCATGCATTGTCTCATATTTATCTGAGCCATATTCCTATGCATGTTCCTACTTGTCTTTGTATCCTTTATGGTGTATATATATCCATATATGTTATGTTTAATAATAATGGCATTTTAATTTCATTCATACATTGCATCTCACATATATAGCACATTCAAATGTACTAACGAAGATATGCCTGCATAATTTAACCATGTAAGGATAGGTACTCCTCCACCATTTTGTGGCTAGTATTTGACGTCCAATACTAGCTTTATTGTTCGTGGTGAGCCCTTCGTTCGGGACTCCTCCACTTTTTCCTTCTAACACATATTTGGTTTTATTTTGAGATAATGTTTTTAGCCCTGCTGTGGCATTTACTTTTTATGTTGCAGTATTTTGGATTCCTTTCTATTTGATGGAGATCATCCGTTATCGGCCCTATTGGCCTACAATGTAGTTGGTACGCTTATGGACAAGGTGAATGTAGATAAATCCACTACTTTTTAATAGTGCTCCATTGCATAGAATAATGGCCCATAGTCCGTTCCCCTTATGTTTTTCGCAAAAGTTTTCAATTTAATACCTATGAATGCTTAGGATGCTTAGACGTGTTGGGTGAGGTGCCTTTGGGTGTCTCATTCACTGTGTGATGACTAGGACCCTAGGTTTGGTTGTTACAAACTTGATATCAGAGCACAAGGTTTTAAAATGCTCCTTGAATGTCCATACATACCCTATAGCATAGAGTCTCATTCTAGGTTGTGAAGCGCACCACTATCTAAAGTGAGAGTCTATGAGACGGTTTAGGAAAGTCTTCTTTTTTTTCTTTTTCAATGTCGTGCGTTAGAGTTGAGTAAGGTTTTCCTCTAACTAACTATAACCTTTTATTTGTTTCTATACTATGTCGCCAAGAAGAGCTCCCCATCAATGAGGTACTATGGAATAACAAGACCCTCTACTCTAACAAGATGAAGGATTGTCTCATGCGGAGTTCAAAGTTTCTTTTACGGTGTTGGCCCAGGTATTGAACAATAAAGCCAACAGAGAGATAGTTGTACCTCCCCAAGTGCCCACTTCGGCCATGAGAGTATGTGCCTTCATGTGGATGAACCTACCAAAATTTCATTGGTGAAAGAAGGACGAAGACCCTATTGAGTTTATTGAAGAAGTTTACTAGGTTGTGGCAATAATGGGAGTTCCATCGGAGGACAAGGCCGAGTTGGTAGCTTACTAACTTAAAGGAGTAGACTAAGATTTGGTTTGAGCCATGGTCCGACAAGAGAAGCCAATAAGTGGGCTGTATTGGCTGGGAGGAATTCAAATGTGCCTTTCTAGACTGATTCTTCCCAATTGAGCTCCAAGAGGTGAAGGTTCAAGAATTATCAAATTGAAGCAATGGAGCATGAGTGTGAAGGAGTTTGCCCTCAAATTCACCAAATTTTCAAAATATGCTCTAATTATGGTCTTGGATCTGAGGTCTCAGATGAGCAAGTTTATTTCTTGTGTCTCTGAGTTGGTCTCCAAGGATTGCAAGATGGTCATGTTGGTTAATAAGATGGACATTTCCTGCTTGGTGACTTATGCTAAACAAATTGAAGAGGAGAAGCTCCGAGAAAAGGCAAGGGAGTCCAAGAGAGCTTGTATGGATGGTGGGAACGACTCTCACCAAAGGGGTGGTGTCTACAAATTTTAAGGTGTCCAAAGGGAAGGATCTACCAACACTCCTCTTCCTCGGATGGAAAAAGGGGTTTCCCTAAAGCCCCGAAGTCCCAATTGCCCTAACTGAGGCAAGCCTTACAAAGAAGAGTGCTTAGCCAGGTTAACTGCTTGCTTTACTTGTCAGAAGCTCGACCACCATGCCAAGGATTGTCAAAGTGGAGGGAAAAGGCCCCAAGGTCGAAGGGGTCAAGCTCAAGGTGGCCAAAGGACAAATAAGTTCTATGCTCTTCATGGTCACCAAGAAGTCGAAGAGGCTCAAGATGTGGTTACTAGTATGTTAAGAGTTTTTCATTATAATGCATATGCACTTTTAGATTTAGGAGAAAATTTATCTTTTGTAAACCCATTTCTTGCATATAAGTTTCATGCATTTCCTAAAGTCCTCTATGAGCCTTATGAGGTGAGTAATCCCGTAGGTAAGTCTATCATAGCCCGAAGAGTCTATAGGGGTTGTCCTATTTCTATCTTGCATAAAGTGATTTAATGTGACTTAGTCGAGCTTTCCATGGTAGAATTCAATGTGATTCTGGGGATGGATTGGTTGCATGCTTCTTATGCCTCTATTGACTGTGGAACTCATAGCGTTAAATTCCAATGCTCGAACAAGCCAGTTCTTGAATGGGAGGGTAATAACTCTTCATGTAGGGGCTGATTCATTTCTTTTATAAGGCCTGCAAAATGATATCCAAGTGGTAGATCTACCATTTGGTGAGGGTCAAAGATGTATCTTCCAAAGTTTCTTCTCTTGAGTCAGTCCCTATTGTAAGTGAGTTCCCCGATGTCTTCCCAGATGAGTTACTGGGTGTCTCTCCCAAAAGGGAGATAGATTTTAGTATAAATCTCTTAGCCAATACTTAGCCCATCTCTATCCCTCCTTATAGAATGGCTCCCATAGAATTGAAAGAGTTGAAGGAGCAACTGAAGGATTTGATGGAGAAGGGTTTTATTAGACCTAGTCGATCTCTATGTCGTACTCCGATGCTATTTGTAAGGAAGAAGGATGGGTCACTCCGTATGTGCATTGACTATTGGCAGCTAAATAAGGTTACCACCAAGAATAAGTATCTTCCAAAGGATAGATGATTTGTTTCATCAACTACAAGGGGCTACTCATTTCTCCAAGATTGATTTGAGATCCAGTTATCACCAATTACAAGTGAGAGAAAGTGACATTCCTAAGATGGATTTCTGAACTAGGTATGGTCTATTTAAATTTGTGTGATGTCATTTGGCCTCACTAATGCACCGACGATATTTATGGATCTCATGAATAGAATGTTCAAGACTTACCTCAACATGTTTGTTTTGGTTTTTATTGATTATATTCTTATTTACTCTTGAGGTGAGCAAGAGCATATAGATCACTTGAGGGTAGTATTGCAAACCTTGAGAGCACAGATCTATGCAAAATTTGACAAGTGCGAGTTTGATCTAGATGAGGTTGCCTTTTTTTGGCTAGTAGTATATAGAGAGGGCATCAAAGTTGATCCTAAAAAGATAGAAATGGTAAGAAACTAGCCAAAACTATTGACTCCTACTGACATAAGGAGTTTTGTGGGTCTAGCCGACTATTGTAGATGATTTGTGCAAAACTTCTCCACTATTTCATCTCCACTCACCAAGCTAACTCAGATAAAGTCTAAGTTTATATAAATGAATGAATAAGAGAGGAGCTTACTAGCCTTAAAGGATCGGTTGACTTTAGCTTCCATATTGACATTGCTAGAAGCGAATGATGGATTCATCATATATTGTGATGCATCAAGAATTGGGTTTGGGTTGTGTGCTAATGTAGAATGCCAAAGTGATTGCCTATGCCACAAGACAGTTGAAATTGCATTAGAAGAATTACTTGACTTATGACCTTGAGCTTACGGCAACAGTGTTTACCTTAAAAGATATGGTGACATTATTTATAGGGAGTTCATGAGGATGTTTTCACCAACTACAAGAGTCTCCAACACATGTTTACCCAAAAGGATCTCTACTTAAGATAACAGAGGTGGTTATAGCTACTCAAGGATTATGATATGAGTATGACGTATCACCTCAATAAAGCCAATGTGGTAGCTAATGCCCTTAGTAGAATTTTCATGAGTGTGTGTTCTATATAGAAGATGACGTAAAAAGGGAGATGGCCAAAGATGTTGATAGGTTGGCAAGACTTGGAGTAAGATTGAGTGAGTCTAGAAGTCAATGGTTCTTCATGGGTCCGCATCATCTTTGATTGATGAGGTTAAGGCCAACCAAGATTCTGATTCTATCTTGGTTGAGTGAAAAACCTTTGGTAAGGGATGGAAAGGCAGAAGTCTTCTCACAAGCGGGATATGGGGTACTCTAATATCAAGGGAGGTATGTGCCCAATGATAGTGAGTTGAAGAAGTTGATTATGCAAGAGTCCCATAACTGTTCATATTCCATTCATCCTGGCACTACAAAGATGTATAGAGACTTAAAAGAGATTTATTGGTGGAATAAGATGAAGAAAGACATTGCTCAATTTGTGTCCAAATGTGCCAACTCCCAACAGGTCAAAGTTAAACACCAAAGGCCTGGTGGCCTCACACAAGACATTGACATTCTTACTTAGAAGTGGAAAGTGGTCAACATGGATTTGGTAGTTGGATTGAAAAAGACCAAAACATATTTCTACTCCATATGGGTGATAGTCGACCGCATGATGAAGTTAACTCATTTTCTATCGATCAAGCATAAGGGATAAGTTATAAACAACCCAAAGCCGACAGAAGTCCTACTATGATGTGAGACGAACAGAACTTGAGTTCCAAGTTAGTGATTGGGTCTATTTGAATGTGTCTTCAATGAAAAATGTTCTCCAATTTGGTAAGAAAGAGAAATTGAGTCCTAGATATGTGGGATCCTACAAGGTGTTGAGAAGAGTGGGGAAAGTAGCATATGAGTTAGATCTACCCAGTGAGTTGCACTTGATTCATCTGATCTTCCATGTGTCAATGTTGAGGAAATTCATAGGTGACCCAAGTTCCATAGTTCCCTTGCAAGATGTGAACATTGTAGAGGACTTGAGATATGAAGAGGTACAATTCAAATCCTAGACCGACAAGTGAAGAACCAGTTCAAATTCTAGACCGACAAGTGAAGAAGCTAAGGAACTACAAAGTTGCATCCACTAAGTTTCTTTGGAGAAACCAACAAGTTAAGGGTTCTATATGGGAAGCGAAAGCGGATACGATTGTTAGTAAATTGGGTGCCAGCAATAATGAAGCATTATCCATATCTTTTCCACTCTATTTAAGCCTAAGGTATTAAGAAATCCTTCCAAAGATCTCAAATTCTAGGCATATCAGTTTGTCATGACGTGTGCATTTATTTTGATGTTTATTGACTATTTTGAGACATGTTTAAAGTACAAAACTGAAATTTTGGAGAAATGATGCCTGACTTGATTTTTGCATGCATACTGGGTTATTATCTATTAGTTTACTCTTTAGATCATGCCTTTAAGTATATTCAGGAACAAATGTTCCAAGGGGGAGAAATTGTAATAACCCCAGTTTAGGATCCCTGAGTATAGAAAAGTTGGCTTGAAAAGTGACCTGGGGTCTGGTTTACGGGACCACTTATAGTGTGTAAGATGACATACGACCTATGGGTTTGGTTCCTAAACATAAAACTTCAGGAAAGGAAAACATTTCCAAGTGTGGGGTAACCCATGGACCAAGTGACGATGCGTAGAGTATCTTACGACCCATAGATGGTTTCATGAGTGGGATCATAAACATGAAGAAAATTTGTAGTTTTAGGAAGGTATTATACGAGTTATCAGATGACCCATGGAATCTAGTATGACCTGTATAGACCTTTCCTGGGTAAGGCCAAGGAAGTGAGGAAAAATTGTTAAGTATGGAAGGACTCTACAAGCCCAACCACAACCCATAAGAAGTTTCATGGCACGTATTATTGTTTGTGGTTTTCAGTTCATCAAAGTTAGTTTTCAGGATTTTTAGATGTGTTGTCAGATTAGGAGACTTATGGCTCATAAGTCAACCTATGACTTGTAATCGGGGTTCCATAAGTCGCTTCTGACAGTTTTTAATAAGGGACAATTTGGTTATTTCTCGCAATTCTATTCTACACTATGTCATTTTGGGGATGGGAAAGGGATCTATATTAGCCTTTAAGCCCTAATTTCTCCATTCATTTCCTCATTCTTCATTCTCAAAATTCTAAGGCAAGAAAAGACATTCAAGACTAGGCAAGAACAAGGCTAGGGTTTCCAAGGGTTTTTCCCCAAAAGGGTTCCATTCTATTTCTCCTTAGTTCCCTAGGTATGTGAGTTGATTTATCGGTATCCTTTCACCCATAAAGCTCCCCATTATAGATTTTTTCCTTTTCTTTATGTTCCTCAATTTAAAGTGTATGCTTATGATGATTTCATGATCCTTATGTTATTATATAATGCTTATGAAGTTCAGCAACTATTTTGCCAGGTGAATATATGTGTATGTGAAATATGATATTGATTCCATGATGAATTTTGATATGATCAAGGTTGGGTATTTCGATGTTCCTTTTTAAAGACATTTCCTAAGACTTACGTGATTTATGATTGTTCCATGCTAAAAGCTAAGCCCACCTTTTCTTTAATGAAAGTTTTCCATGATTTATGATTATGATTAGGGCATTTATAAAGAGCTTCAAAGTTATGTTTACCAAAGACATATGTTTGATGTTAATTATCCTAAAAGATGTTTGGAAAGATTCTTAAGTTTGAGATACTCCTACGATTGCTACTTATGATTCTAAGAGTATATTTTTAAGATTCCATAGGATGACTTAGTACCGAGAGGACTAGAGCTTCGGACTCATTTTGTTAGTTAAGGCATGATCCTTTGAAGCTAAACCTCAATGTCCCTAATTATGTGCTACCATAAGAGCCTTATAGGCTAGGTTAGTGGATCCATATAGGCCCAAAAGTTATGAAAGATCCAATTGCAAAGTTGTTAAGTTTTGGATATCTAGCTTGGCAAGTAGATTCGCCTTTTCCCAATAGAAGGAGTGCATTGGCCTTTTCCTAATGGAAGGAGTTTATTGGATTCCATGTAGTAGCTCACATGGTGTTACTATCAGTTATGGTCCATTCCCACATGTTTTATGGTCTTATGATATGTTTTCACTTGAAGTGTTTTCTCATGCATTGTCTCATATTGATCTGAGCCATATTCCTTGTGCATGTGCCAGCTTGTTTATGTATCCTTTATTCTATACATATATATATATATATATATATATATATATATATATTATCTATATTTGTTATGTTTAATAATGATGATATTACAATTTTTTCCATGCATTGCATCTCATATACATAGTATATTCAAATGTACTAACACATATTTGCCTGCATGATTTCACCATGTAGGGACAGGTACTCCTCCACCGACTTGTGGCTAGTATTCAGTATCTAAGACTAGCTCTATTGTTTGTGGTGAGCCCTTAGTTAGGGACTCCTCCATTTTTTCCTTCTAGCATAAATTTGTTTCATGTGTCTCATTCATTGTGTAATGACTAGGCCCCTAGGTCGTGTCATTATGCAAATAGCACACCGAGGCCAAATACTTCCCAGATGTAGCCGTTGATCATGAAAGCTTAGTCAGGGTGTTCCCTTACATCTTTGAGCAGATCTGGGAGGTCCAGATGGACTTCATTTTTGTAGATCCCCTAGAGTGTAACTTTATCATAGTCTGAGAATTCTATACAAACCTTCGGGTAGACTCTTGGACATAGGTGGTGACATTTAGGGGGGGTACAGGTCAACATGTCCCTTGTGGCAATTAACAACATTCTTAGGAATCCTAATGTACTCTCAACTCCTCTAACTGAGCTCCATATTAGGCCTCCCTAGCAAGCCATGAGGCACACCCTCCCTAGCCTTACATCTATAGCATATTGGATAAGGCATGGGTATCGTAACTACCACCAATCCTTCCCTCATGACTAAAAGAACTGGATGCTAGGGTATGGACCAAGCTTTTCAAGCACAATTTGATACTCCACCTCCATTAAACTGAGATTACAAGGTAGAGGGCGTGTTTGACTTATGCCTTGATGTTTGTATAAATTTTAGGGTGCTGTTGAAGTCCTCTATGAAGAAAGCCCATGTCTACAAATGGAGCAGATATGATTTTGGTGGCTTGATTACTATGTTATATAGATATGCAAGTGTCCCTAAGGAGCTTTTGGACTACAAGCTCCAGATCCAGGTCATACCTTTCAGTGTTTCTAGAAAAATAGGATCGGACATACAATATGGGCCCACCTTTACCTCTCAAGAGCATACTACAGAGATGAGCGGATACATGAATGGATGTATAGGCAAGAGATTCTTAGGCACCAGATAGGTGGCCGCCCATCGATACAAGAGGAGTTTCTTCAGGTGGAGACCCGATACCCACTCGATGACCATGCCAATATGGTATTGGGTATAGGCCTTAGATTCTTTGAGCCTATGGTTGATGACATCCCCACAGACCCTGAACATGCTAGGAAGACATCTAATATTGAGTCTGAGGATGAGGCTGAGAATGAGCCACCACTGCATGTCCATAGAGCCCCTCAACTTCCAGAGCCTGATATGGAGGAGTGAGTATCAGATCGCCTATTGTCACATTATTAGTATGTTTTCATACTAGGGACAATGCAATATTTTAAGTGTCGGGTGGGTATATCTTTCTTTTGATATGATTATGATGCTATCTTTTTATTCCAGCGATGTATAATCCAGATGATGTTTTACTTTATGTTTTTGTTTAGTTATAGTAGTTTTCAAATTTCGATTGGGTTGTAATTAAGTAAATCATGGCATGATGTTTTCATTTTATTAGTTATTGTTAAATTGTGTTACATGATATTTTTCACGATGTGATTGATGTTGAAGTATGTTGATATCCCATTTTTGTATAGTCATAGTTAAGTGACGGGGCCCTATGATGGATAGATGATGACCGTCCTAAGGGTATTCATCAATATATGTCGCTGATAGTTTGTTGGTAGTTGTGAATGGTTCAATGTTGTGTAGTGGGCATGATTTTGAAAAAATTGAAAAATTTGAATAGCCTAAATTTTTGATTTATCTATGTATTTATGCTTAATGTTGAATTCATGAGAATGTATGTGATGGTTATAATGATATTGATCCTTTCATGAAATTATGCCATGAGAGAGGGAGCTTAATTGTATGTTCTTGTTGCTATAATTGCTTGAACTTTCCCTTTATATGGACTAAACTAGGAAGAGGTAGAACTTGGAGGATAGGATATAGACATTTCTTTGGTAACCTTGATTTAGACCTCTTTTCAACTTACCATAGCGTATTCATCTCTAGTTAGCCCTTTTTGAGCCTTAACCTTGTTCTTTGGACAACTACATGATAAGCTGAATCCCTTTCTTTCTTAAAACATGAATTTGATCCTAATATCCTAAATGTTTTAGCATGGAAGATATGAAAGGAATTAATCATTAGAAAGGTACCCCCAGAATAGGCCTTGGCATTGAAAAAATTGTTTTTGGAAAGTAGGACCCAAACCAGTAAGGGTCCATGACTAATCCGCATTGCGGACTTGTTCCTGGTTAGGTCATTATGTGAAAAAATAATAATACATACCAGGGTAGGGATGTTGAGGATAATGTTAATTGGGAAGTTAAAAAGGGGATGTGATATAGTAAGAAAACCAAAGAGAAGTATGTATAAGGTAAAAGTATGTGATAGACTAAAGTGCTTGGGAGTTGAGCCACCAATTCATATCCTAAAGAAAAAACAGCTACTTGCTCGTCTTTAGCCTACATTACAACTTAATTAAAATTCCTATGTAATCCTTAGAGTTAGACTTCTACTACAGTGAGGACCTATATTAGGGGCAAGCCTATAGGAATTAGAAGCAACATGAGACATAATATGGGAGATCGAGAGTTGTGATTATACCCATTGTCACCATCTATTGTGTTCCATTATTGTGTGCATACATAGATAATTCTTCTTGTGAGGGCACATGATTTTTGAAGGATTGATAACTATAATAACTGAAAACATAATCGTCACATGAGCCTATGTACATAGAATACGATCTTAAGATATGGTAGCATTTGAGTGGATCAATATATAAAATAGTTAGACAAGCCTCTATGTCAATGTTGTTTCCTTAGCAATACTACCTAGAGCTGCATGCCTGTGACTTAATTTTTCCAAGGATGAATAAAATTTTAAGTGTGGAGTGGTGATTTTAGGCGTATCTATACGCCCAATAACCAATTTTACCAATATTCATAGTCTAGTTAGAGGATAAATTGATAGAGTCTAGGCCGTTTTAGTGTAATTTTATTCACTCTAATTCTTGGACTGGAGCATTTTTTGGTAGTACTTTGCAGGTTTTTAGTTAGGTGTGCATATTTGGGTTTATAGACGGACAACAAGGAAGGATACATCCAGAAAAAGAAAGCATAAAAAGCCAACAAGTACTGTGAAAGAACAACTTCGCATCGTGGGGCAGTGTTAGGACAGTTGGAATTTGAAAAGAAGTAGAAAAGGCATGAAATACCTATGGTGAAACAAGTCCCTATTGCGAACTTGGTTCATGATAGTACAAATTTTTTTGGATGAGTTGGAAGTGCAAAATACATAGTGAGGGAACCAGTCTGCATGGAGAACTTTAATATTGCACAGTGAAAGTCAAAAACAATATTTCTTAGGTTTAAATACTATGTTTAGTCATTATTTTATTATCTAATTTTTGCTGGTACAAAGAAGAGATATGAAGAATTTCATCATATGGTTATTTCTTTTTTTTTCTTTAAATCCATTCTTTGAATGTTTCTGTCATGACCCAAAATGGGCAGTGAGTGAAACCCATACCTGACCTTCTAAGTGGGCAAACCAACGATACATTTCCTAAGCTATATTAGCAATTCAGCTCATGAAATATGATAATTATCGAAAGCTCAAACTTATAAAACAAGAAATAACAAAACCCACTAATTTGTTACATAGCATTTCCCCAAAACTTGAAAGTCATCACATCAATGACATCTAATCTCAAATACTAAGCCTAAGAGTAGCAACACAAAAATAGATAAGTGAAATAATTTATGTCCGAAAACTAAGGACATTATTTCATGATCTGGAGAATCCACTACGAGCTAGGAGGAAAGCTCACCCTGATATCTGATGTATTGAAGAGAGAATAGAGTTGAGAGTGAGTCGAAGTCTATTGAATACTAGCTGCACTCCATAAATCAAAAGAAAGAAAAATTCTAGTAGGGGTCAGTAAAGACAATATGTACTGAGTAGGTATCATCGGCCGACTCAAAATAGAAACCAATACACACAAAGTAATATAAGGAAATCCTCTGTAACACTTAGTAGTGGGCACCAACAAGTAACAAGTATAACTGATAACATAATGAAATAAGTATATAATCAGTCAACAATATCAAAAACACACATGAGGATTTAAGCCTCCGCATCATGCTTCTTTTGGGAAATGAATTATTTGAGATTGAGTATATTAAAACGTTTTAATATATTTTTCTTTATTATTATCACGCCAAGACATGGCACCTGATCCAATATATATCATGCCAGAT
>DF360041.1:50943-88587 GCA_000787875.1 Solanum virginianum | reverse complement strand
TGTTGAATGTAGAAATCTCTCATAATATGTATAGATAATGCATAGATATAGGTTGGTTCTCCCGAGCCTTATCGGTAACGGGTGCCAGTCCGCCTTAATAGGATTTGGGGTGTGACAGTAGATGAGGCACCTAATGGGTCCGGTGTGTCACTATTTGTTTCTTTATTCTTTTGTAGCTTGTGGCCTTCTTATGTGTATCCCGAGTTGCTATGTGAATCTTTTGGTGTCTATCCCCATTTATTGAGTCTATTGTTGCTAGAATGTTCATAAGTATTATTCTATGGTCATGTTGCGCCTAGGTCTTGCCTTGTAATATTTTTGGATTGGATATGGTAAGTTTTGAGATCATGCTTGGTGTGAATTAGTTGCATGCATATTGTGTATCCTTTGATTGTAGTGCCTGTAGAGTTAGATATCAACCCTGGTAGTGAATCATCCTTGAGTGGAAGGTGTCAAGAGGTAGCAAAAGAGGTAGGCTCAATTCTTCTCTTAAGGTACAATTGATCTCTAAGGGTTGCATATATCGTCATGAGAAAATTAGAGGTGTTGAACCTGAGTCATCTTGTTTATTGAGTTGTTTTTGGTGGTAGATGAGGCCTTGACTGCCTTTTCCAATATGTTGAATTTGGGGTGGTGTCTTTTAGTTGGCTAGTGCACCGGCTATGTCTATAGGTCTCATGAGTAGGGTGTTTAACTCCTATCTTGTTATGGTTGTGGTATTCCCTGGTGTTTTAATATGTTGGTTTGTGTCCGGAAGTGAGGAAGATCTTGTGAATCCTTTGAGGGTGACATTGTGGATTTTGATGTATGTGAGGTTGCTTATGCATCATGGAAGGGGGCATCTTTGTAGTAACAAGAGGATGGTTGAAGAAGTTCACCGGTTGACTGGGTTAGTAATAGATTGGCTGAGGTTGAGAATGGTTGTGTAGTGGTTTTGATGGTTGACACTTTCTTTGTTTTGGGGGTCTAGTTTGGGCAAGGTCTCGATCCCGCCATAATAGAGTTGGAGGTTTTGGGTGAAAGAGGGTAGAGTGGAGGTTGTCTCCCATGGGGGAGATGGTGGTTTATGGTACCAAGTGAACTAAGTGTGATTAGGGTCAACAATTTAGTCCATGGTTTGTGAGTCCTTATAAAGTGTTGAGGAAGATTAGTGAGGTTGCCTACAAATGGGGATGATCTATGGATATTGTTTATTCAGTTTCCATGCACCTATGACAAGGTAGTGCATGGTGATCCAAGTGCTATGGTGGCTTTGAAGGATTGGGGGTGTGATGGAGTTTATTTAAAGGATCGTCAAGTCGAAGGTGTCTCTCAGGGAGCCAGAGCGGGCATGGAGAAACAATATCATATCTCTTTCACTGCTAAAATTATCTTGTTTACGTCTCTTGTATACCTTTCTTTGACATTCAGAGACAGGTTCCCGAGGGGGAGATATTGAAACAACCCCAAAAGTGCCCGAAAATGTGCCTCAGAAGTGCCCGAAATTGTAATTTCCATATAACTCAAAATGCGTGCGTTATTTCAAAAATCCTACTTCATATTCTTTATCAGGGGATCAAATTGAGTGGGAGATGGGTTTAACCCTGATTTTAGAGTGACCGTGTCGAATTTCAAAATTTCAAAGTGGCAAAAAACAATGAGGTTTTCGCGCCCTAGGCACGACACACTGGGGGCGTGCCTTAGTGGATAAAGTGCCCAATTTTGATGAGTCGGTCTAAGGCTTTTTGGTCTTGTACCGATACCTCCCCATGCATGAAAATACCTATACTTAGCCATATTTCACCTTTATATCATCCAAGATATTCCCCAATACTCATTCAAACACTTAGACTCATATTTCACACAAAAATTCAAGTCCTAAAACTCATCCAGATCATAAGGATCTTATTCAAGCTTCAAATCTCCATCTCCAATCTTCATCAAGTTATTCTCCAATGTCAAGGTATGTAGGTTTCTTCACGGGTTCCTTTCAGCCATGATGCCCAAGCTCCCTTTTACCTAAAATTGCATGATTTAAAGTTGATTTATCCATGAGTCTTACTTATTATCAAATTCACTGTAGACTATGTTGGGGTTTTATGAAATTATGATTATTTTAGCATGTTTTGAGCTATGAATTTAAGATCTATTGTATAATTTGATGAACGATTTTGATGTATATTGCTTGAGGGTGTTACCAAGCATCTATTAATGGTTTTACATTGAAATTTCTAGCATGATAACACTCTTGAATTGCATGGTTTTGCACTAGCACTACACACCCGCCAAGTGTTTGATAAAATGTCTGGTTACGGATTCTTGACTTATTGAAGGTCAAAGTATGGCATATGAGTTGAATGACTTTGTGACGATGCTAGGAATGCTTATATGAGTTGTTTTCATGAAAAAGTCCTTATAGTGTTGCAAGTAGATTGTTGGGTTCCCATGTTTGTTGTGCTCTTGAGAAAATTCGTAAGGTAGAAAGACTAATGGATTCCACCGAAAAGATCATATTGTAAGGTATGGACATTCTATTGAAAAGGTCATGCCGTAAGGTAGAATGAATCACGTTTCCTACCCAAAAGAAGATATCATAAAGTAGGGGACATCTTATACTGCCTACCAAAAACCCTATGTCGTACGCTAGGGGTATTAATAACACTCTCCAAAAAAGTTATACTCCTACCCAAAATATTATATTATAAAGTAGGGGACGTCTTATAGTATCTTTCAAAAAGACTATGTTGTACAGTAGAAATATTGGTAACGCTCTCCACAAAGGTCATACTGGCTATGGCGAATGGGGGTCATTTGGCCCATTTCACGAAGGTTGGTAGAAAGGATTTAGAGTATGTATTCCATATTGAGTTTACATTCCTTGATCATGATTTACAACCATGATATACCTTAAGCATTGATCATGAATGTTATATTGATGTTATACCCATCCTTTGCTTATAATTATGCATTTCAAATATGTTGCCTATCCTTTGCTGATTGCATCCTACATAATTAGTACATTCAAACATACTAATGCATACTCTATGCCTACATGATGTCACAATGTAGGAATTGGAGCCCCACTTGAGCATCTCCCTCCACGTGGCTAGTATGATTTCTCCAAAGCTTTTTGGTGAGTCCTCCATTCTGGGGATGATGTTTATGATCTCATGCTATGTTCTAAGACTTTCTTTTATCTATATATTGACTAGGAGGGTGAGCTCGGTCACTTGTCCTAGCCCCCGCTCTTGTTATGTAATAGAGGTGTTGTTGAAAAAGTTATGTATTTATGTTATGACTTGACTCTCTCATTTCTTGATGTTTATGGTACCAAAGAGGTCCCTTAGTCTCATTTTTCCCTTTTATTTATTATCTCTTATCGTTGATTTTTTAATTGCATTTACTACCAAGGATGTGTAATGATATGCAAAAACGCTTGCTTGGGGTTCCTTCGGGTTCCCCATTCGCTAGTGACGGCTAGGACTTAGGTCCAGGTCGTGACATTTCCCACTCAATTTTACCCCCTAATTGAGAATATGAGTTGGATTTTCAAAATCATGCATGAATTTTGAGATATATGAAAATTACAATTATGGGGCATTCCAAAGCACACGGGGGGCATTTCAATATCTCTCCCATGGGAAAATTCATCCCTGAATGTCAAGGAAACATGTATAAGAGAAGAAATTATGAAAATTTCAGCCTGACACGAACTTAATAAATGCATTTAAACATCATTTTCAAAAATTCCAACATGAATGCTAACAATAATCATAAACATGTTATCATAAATATGAATGCATGCAAAATTACATGAAGGATGAAACTTAAGACATGAAATCATACAGGGGACTTAAATTATTACCTTCGGCTTGAGTAGAGTGGAAGAGATAAGAGTATCGCTTTTTCATATCCGCTTCGGCCTCCTGTATAGCACTTTCAACTTGTTGATATCTCTAAAGAACATGAAGAAAGCTATATCTTTTTTTCTCAACCCCTTTACTTGTCTATTTGAAACGCACCAAACACGTCACAAAAATGTGCTTTGAAAATGCCCATAATCGTAATTTCCATATATCTGAAAATTCATACGTGATATCGAAAGTCTGACTTCATATTCCTGATCAGGTGGCAAAATTGAGTGGGAAATAGGTATAACCCAAATTTTAGAGGACCTGTAGCAAAAAAATAATTTCCAAAAAAATTTGATTTCTAGTGGCGATCCGTGCCCTGGCGCGACGTGATATGCTGTCAAATTACAGCATATTTGATGCCTAAATAAATTTTGCATGTTCTTAATGCAACTTTTTATGGTTTTTATATGGTTTTGTATTGTTCTTGCAGCATGACTTTGGGAGAAAATTATAGATTTTGATCAAGTTTAGGACATACGAGCCACCCTACGAATTGTATCCTAAGCTATGAGTCATAGTGTGCCCTCATATCCAGAAATAGTGTTCAAAAATTAGATATCTGCAAAGTGAAGGTCAGCTATACAAGGTTCATCTATGAGTCGTAAGTCTCACTAAGACTCGTAGAAGAGGGCCTCGTAGCCAGAAATAGTGTTGCTAAAATTTGGACCAAGAACTGCAACTAAAGACTATGAGAAGACAATCTGAGTCATCGAGCAAACCATGACTCGTAGCAATGGATCATAGCAGCCAAGTCCAAAATGCCAAGTACTAACCTACGAATCATACGTGGGAAACATATCTTTTACTAGCTGTATTTTTTATTTTAATTTTAGGGTCTTTTGGTAAATAGTATAAATAGTTAATGATAGGGTTTTTGAAAGAGAGTCTCGACACTTTTACAAATTCTGCAACTTTGAATATTCTCAAAGAGTATTTTTCTTATGGTTTAGAGTTGCTTTAGGATATGTTTGAAGACTCATTTTGGGGGATTTGAAATCATTTGTACTCAAACTTCATTGTTGCAAGCTTGGGGTTTCAATATCAAGGTGGTTTTGTTCTTTGTTGCTCTTGGGTAATATCTAAACCATGTTTATTATACTCATTGTTTGTGATGTTGTCCTAGCCATAAGTGTCTAGTCACCCACAACTTGGGGTTGTGGGAACCATGAGAAGTTGACTTGAAATAACCTGGATTTTGTACATTTCGTTGATTGGGTATCTGCATGTATTATCTATTTCCTTTCATTTTGAATGTTGTTTGGTCGTGGCCAACACCGAACTCCGCCTACTATCACGATCCCGACCAAGCTAGTAACGTTGAGTTTACATTCCTTGATCATGATTTACAACCATGATATACCTTAAGCATTGATCATGAATGTTATATTGATGTTATACCCATCCTTTGCTTATAATAATAGGAAAAAGGAAGTAGATGATAGGATTTGATTGATGTGTTGTCATCTAATAAATAAAACTTGACCAAGGGGAAGTTGACTAGTTCAACGCGTAATGGTTAGTCGATACATCATGGTTGCCGACCAAATACCATGGTGAAATTTGACCTTCACCTTTAGAAGAGAGCTTGAAGAACCTAAGTTATCGTCCTGCATGAGATTTATCAATTAGAGTTAAGTTATTTAGGGTTATTGAGTTAACGAATCATGTGGAACACAATTCTCAAGTTGTCCCTCAATTTGATTGTCTTTTTACATAAGTAGTGTAGTAATTTTTTATCTTCTTTCATTTGAAATTGCAACCCCCCCATTCTAGAGAAGTTAGTTGATTGATGCTTGAAATAATTGTTAGCAAGTCAATATGGTCAACCCTATATTCCCCATGGATTCGACTCTAACCTTAGGTTAGATTTATACTTGATAGCGACTGCTTTACTGCTGAAGCGTGAACATGAAAAATTATGGCACTGTTGCTGGGGAATACAGCTAGGTTTTTGACTTGATTTCACTAGTGGTTAATTCAAGTATTAATTTCTAGATTCTTTTGTATTTACTTTTTTTTTGTTTTTGTTTTTGTTGTTTAGTTTTGTTTACAGGGTATACTAGGTTTGTATGCCCAATATAAGGAGCCAAGGTAATCCCTTAGTTCCAATGAACTTGGAGATACATCGAATTGCAAGAAGAATGGCCCAAGATAACAAGGACATCGCGATTGATGAAGCTACTGGTTAACATGAGGAAGATGTGGGTAGATATGAAAACCCACCACAAAGATAAAATAGGCCATACCATAGGGATTTCAATGAAAATGCATATGCCTGGAATTAATATAGGCCACGAATGGCCACGGATGTTATGGGAGCAACAGTGTTTTCACCACTACTGGCTAACACTAAGTTCACCGTATCTAGTTGTCTTCTACAAATACTTAAAAATTGTGGTTTGTTTACGGGGCTACCTTCGGAGGGTCCACATAGCCATCTCTATAATGTTGCATTTGTTTGCAAGAGTGTGATATGTTCCCTTTATCTCTAATTAAAAATGTGGCAATTTGGTTATTAGAGCTTCCACAAAGTTTGATCACTAGTTGGGCTGAGCTACGAAGAGCTTTTTTAGAGAGGTATTATTCGAGGTCCAAAAAGCTTAAACTCAAAGATCAAAATCAAGAATGTTGAACAATTATTGGGTGATTCGATCAGTACAACATGGGAAAGATTGACCAAGTGCTTGAGGATGGTTCTGGATCACAAAATTGTCAATGATGCCTTAGTAGAGATCTTTTATCAGGCTCTTGATTAAAATAGTCAAGCTTATGCCGATAAAATCATCGGAGGCATGCTTCTTGATCAACCTTTTGCACAAATCGCCCAAAGAATGGAGCAAGTGGTTAAAACATATAGAGCATGAGAGTAAAGAGAGAGAGAGGTGCTACTAAAAATTCTTGTGCAGTGAACACCAACAACAAGCAAGCCAAGGTGAATGAGGAGATTATGCAACAACTTGCACAACTTCGCACATGTATGGACTTGGTGTTGAAACAAAACTAAATAAGTGTTTATGCGGTGACTCACCAACCTCCAAAGGCATCCATGTATGAAGAACCCTTCTTTGAGGAAGATGCTTGCTTTGTGAGTAATCAAGCAGTGGGTTTCAGAAATAATGCCCAAGGGTCCAACTCGGACTATTCGAGGCAAGGTTTCGGAATCAAGGTCGGAAGTACAATCATAAGGATTGAATAGAGATAAGTGTGATAGTTATTATGATAGAGAAAGATTATCGGAGGCCGAGTTAGGGCGAAGAGATAGTTATAAAAATGGCCCCTATATGCCTCCCCACAATCGTGATACCAGATCTGGCAATTCTAGGATTGAAACAATGTTTGACAAGTTGTTAAAGAGGGCTGACCATCAAGATGAGACCTTGAAAGAGATGAAATTGGATATTTCAATCATAAACCAAAAGATAAAGTCTCACTTGGTGGCCATTAAATAATTAGAGCAACAATGTGGTCAAGTTTCTTCTCAATAGAACAAATGCTAAAAGGGCACTTTGCCAAGAAACACATTCAAAATCAAAGGAATGATAGGCATTGCATGGTGGTCATGACAAGAAGTAGGAAAAGTACCATAGATCCCCAAATGCTGATGGGTTATGATGAATCTTTTGAGAAGGGTGTTGCTAACAAGGTTGATGTTGGTGAAAAAGGTTTAGAGAGTAATGGGATGCAATGGGAAAAGGTGAAAGAGCAAGAGAGAGCAAACATGATCCCAAAACCTCATCCACATTTTCCTCAAAGTCTCAATAAAGAGGAGGATAGTAAATTCAAACACTTCCTTTTTATGTTGAAGCAATTGTCTATTACTATCCCCCTTCTAGAAGCATTGGAGAAGATGCTCGGGTATGCTAAGTACATGAAAGATATGGTGATGAAAAGGTGCATATTAAGCCAAGAGCTTTCGTAAGAGCTCCAACAATATAGTTCCATCATAACCAAATACCTAGTCAAAAAGAAGAAAGACCCCAGTGCATTCACCATTCCTTGTACCATCGGTGATGTAGAGTTCGCAAGAGCATTATGCGATTTAGGAGCAAGCATAAATTTGATGCCACTTACCATTTTCAAAAAGCTTGGTCTTGGTACTCCTACTCCCACAAGAATGCAGTTACTCATGGTGGATAGAACTATCAAAAAGCCAGAAGGGATACTTTTTGTTGTGCTTGTAAAAGTTGATAATTTCATCTTTCCCGCTAATTTCATGATCCTTAATTGTGAGGTTGATTTTGAGGTGTCCATTATATTGGGAAGGTCATTTCTGGCCACCAGGAGAGCCTTGGTGGATATGGATTCTAATCAACTGTGTTTTAGGGTCAATGATGCAAAGGTTATTTTTTACATCCGCCAAACAATGAAACACCCGAATGAGTTCAAAAGTGAAGCATAGGCCATTGAGGATTTATGATGATGGATGATGACTAAACCGAGCAATGACATTAAACAAGGAGCTTCTTGGGAGGCAACCCAAGTATTTTTCTTTTCTTTTTTTGGCTTGTTTTTAAGTTTATTTTGGTTGTTTGAATAGATAGGTAGTGGATTGATTTTTGGTTTTGATTTTAAAGACATTGAATCAGTTGTGTTGTTTTGAAGATTGGAGTGTTTTGAGATTTTGGTTTGCAGGGGTGAATCAAGTGTTGAAAGTGTGAAGATTGGCATTTAAAGCAGCCACTACGACCACGCCTACGAGCTGGAGTGCATGTTATGACTCATAATTATTCCTTGTAGAGGGAAATAGTGTTTGATTAATATTGGCACATACACTACGAGCCAACCTTACGATTCATAGTCTATCCTACGAGTCGTAAGAGGGATTCATAGTTCCCAAGTATGAATTCTGAATTTTTCTTAGTGTTTGGGTCTGCTACAAGACCATGACCTACGAGTTGTAAGTAGCCCTATAACTCATAGTAGGGGTTTCATAGCCCCGATCTGTAGAATTCTAAAAGATGACCTGGTTGGGGTATATTAAGGGTCAAATTGATTTTGACCCCTAATTTTCCCATTTTTGAAATCTTACTTCCCCCGAAAGTATTCCCAAAACCTTTTTCAACTTTTCCGATCAATTTTCCGACAACCCACATCATTTTCTAGAAAGATTTCCAGTGAGAAACTTTAGTCTAGGGTTTTAACTCTCCCTTTCTCTCTCAGTGTATCTACTTGCTTGTCATCTTCTCAATTGGTATGCATTCATGGTTAAATTTTGCACAAAACTATTATCTTCTTAAAATAGTTGGATGATTTTGGGTTTGGATGTGATATTGATAGTGACCATGAGAAAATGGTTTTCTAGACATGAAAACTAGGGTTTGTTGATTACAATTCATTAATGTTATTTTGAATTGCAAATTCGCCCCTGTAGGTTAATTATGATATCAAGACCTTATCATATATATTGTTGATTATGGTCATTGTAGTGAATAATTATGGATTGATCAACTGTTGGGTTTATGTCATGGTGCAATTTTGTTGTTGGTGTGTGTTTGGTTAAAGAATGATCTTTTAACATGCTCTTTTCATATGAATTTGCAATTGATCTCTTTTAACCTCCAGGATTGTGTGTTGGTGTTGATTGTTGTGAGTTTAGGGATAAAAAATTCATGGGAAATTCTTGAATATGTTGGGAAGTTGTTGTTTGATTATCTAATTATTGATTCAAGTTGTGGGGAAATTGTGGTTTGAAAGTTCATGACTAGGGTTTTATGAATATGGATATACCCAATGAATTGATTCAGAGAGTTACTTCAAATGATGTTTAAATTATATCATAATTGATGGTAGTTTATGTGGTGAAGTTACAGGCACAAAAGGTGACTATTGTCTCCTGCTACACGGCCTTTCTACAACTCGTAGGAGGTCCTACGGGTCAAAGAGGACCTTCGTAGGGTACAACAATCACCTATAGTTCCTTAACATTTACCATACGAGACCTACCTATAGGTCGTGGTCTTCACTAAGAACCATAGTAAGCGTCTTGTAGGACCTGTCTTATGCTTTAAAATGTTTCTGAAAAAATTGTTATGAACCTAGACTATAACTCGTAGGTCAACCTACAAGTCATACCTGTGCCTCATACCTGCAAATCTGTAGCTGGTGCAGTGTCAAATTTTTCTAGTTTTACTTTTTGTTCTTGTTCTTTTTTCTTTCTCTACTTATGTTCTAATGTTGTTACAACTTTGGTGCTCATTCGTTGTATAGGGTGTAATTTTTGGGTACAATTCCTTCAACGAATAAAAATGCTATCGGGTCCTTTCGTAGAAAGCTGATAGATAAGTCCTTAGATACCAAGCAGTTGGAGGAATTAGAGGAGGTCCATAGAGTCTGGATTGACCTGGAGGCAAATATGCCTCAAACTAGAGCTAGAGCTGCACGGACTCTGAATATAGTTGTGAGTTCCTCCTAGCATGAAAAGGAGGTTGATGAAGATGAGTCAGCTCGTAGTTCATCACAGATGACTCCTACTCATATGGAGTCAAATTCTCATGAGGCATCACAGACTGAGCAGGGTGAGGCAGAGTAACAACCCCTATCCAGACTAACACCTCATTGCCTTTCCCCATCTTGATACATAGACTACGCAATAAGGCTGGAGTTTGCATTTGTCTCAATCTCGAAACACATGTTGAGGCCCTGTATACTATGGATCCCAGCCTGCTAAAGGCTGATGAGAACCTGGTGGCCCTACCGAGCACAGCTTCTCCTTCCATGCCAGATCCATTCCCGTCAGAGCCACATACTAAAGAGTCTACTCCAGCTACCACCACATCCACTCTAGTTACACTAGACCAGCCTCAAATAGCTGATACCGAGGAGATGCCCTCCACAGCTACACCTACACCAGAGATATCTCCTACTTAGGTTACTCCTGCAGACTGCCCTATTATATATGTTATTTCTTTTCAGGCTTTGGTATGCAGGTAGACTAGGAAAGAGGCCCGGCTAGGTAAGTTGATAGACCAGCTCAAGCCACGGGTTCATCACACAGTCCAGGACTCAGAGGATAGGGCCAAGGCATTCACGCTTAACGTAGTCAATCGAAAAGTGATCGTAGTGGATGCCAGGGTCAACACTATCGAGGATAGGGTCAAGCAGAGGCTTGAGGGAGCACTACCTGCTAACATGGCTACCTTAAATATAGAGTATGCCAAGTTCAAGGTCATCCTGATAAAATCATTAACAGCCCCGATAGTAGTCCTAGAGGAGGCACCAGAGGATGATGATTTGATTAACTTATTTGAGGATCGCTGACATACCCACGGGAAGAGGCCCCTGGAGAGTGATGATGCAACTGTGAGCCAAAAGAGATTGAGGACAACTGAGGAGGAGACAGAGCTAGAGGAGCATGTCACAGACCATGTGGTTCGAGTGTCTTTAGCCATGGAGGAGCTGAGGAAGGCTTGGGAGCAGAAGATATTGCAAGGAGCAGGTAGCTCGAGTACAGTACAGCCTAGACCACTGAGGAAGAGAGCAAATCCCACGACCAAATGGATGTCGGTGCATGAGCACCATATGTTTACTACTTTTAACCCTCATGTTTCTTATCTCTTGATATTTTGTTCCTATTCTGACACTATGTTTTGGATACTTTTGGATTTGAGGATAAAGTATCGACCTTTTGGTAGGGTATGTTTTATTAGCCCTATAACTCGTAGTCGGGGTTTCATAGCCCCGATCTGCTAAATTTTAAAAGATGACCCAATAATGATTTTGACCCCTAATTTCCCCATATTTAAAACTCTTACTTCCCCCTAAAGTATTCCCAAAACCTTTTTAAACTTTTCCGATCAAATTTCTGATAATCCAAGTCATTTTCTGACAAGATTTTTGAGGAGCAACTTTACTCTAGGGTTTCAGCTCTCCCTTTCTCTCCCAGTGTATCTACGTACTTGTCATCTTCTCAATTGGTATGATTTCATGGTTAAATTTCGTGCACAACCTTTATTATCTTCTTAAAATTGTTTTATGATTGTATGTTTGGATGTGATATTGAAAGTACCCATGCGAAAATGGTTCTCTAGATGTGAGAACTAGGGTTTGTCAATTAAAATTCCTTAATGTTGTTTTGAATTTCAAATTTTCCATGGTTGGTTAATTGTGGTCATTGTAGTGAATAATTGTGGATTGATCAACTGTTGGGTTCATGTCGAGGTGCAATTTGTTTGTTGATCTGTATTTGTGTTGAGAATGATCTTTTAAGATACCCTTTTTGTATGAATTTGAAAGTGATGTCTTTGAACCTCTAGGATTGTGAGTTAGTGTTGATTGTTGTGAGTTTAGGGATAAAAAATTCTTGGGTAATTCTTGAATGTGTTGGGAAGTTGTTTTTTTATTGTCTAATTATTGATATAATTGGTGGGGTAATTGCTAGTTTGAACTTCCTTGACTAGGGTCATATGAATATTGACATGCCTGTTGAATCGATTAAAAGAGTTGCTTCAAATTATGTTTGAATTATGTTTGCTTGATTGTGGTTTATGTGGTAAAGTTACAGGCAACATAGGCACTTATTATTTCCTGCTACATGGCCTTCTTGCGACTTATAGATGGTAGTCGTAGTGGCACGTGGTAAGTTACAAGAATCACCTATTGTTCCTTAACATTTACCATACAAGACCTACCTATGGGTCATAGTGTTCACTACGAACCATAGTGAGGGTCTCGGAGGATCTGTCTTGTGCTTTAAAATGTTTCTAAAAATTGCTACAAGCCTAGACTATGACTCGTAGGTCACCATACAAATCGTACCTATGCCTCGTACCTGTAAATCTGCAGCTAGTGCAATGTCAAATTTTTCTCTATTTTACTTTTTGTTCTTTTTTCTTCTTGTTGCTTTCTCTGTTAGTGTTCTAAGGTTAAAGTTGATAGTTGAGACCTCTATTACAAAGCAGACGGAGGGATCGGAGGAGGTCTATAGGGTCCGGAGTGCCCCAGAGGCAAATGTGCCTCAAACCAGAGCTAGAGCTGCAAGAACTTGGATGATAGTTTAAACCCAGTTTGAAGAGAAGGGTGATTGGAGATAGGTCAGCTCATAGTTCACCAAAAAAGACTCCTACTCATACAGAGTTAGATTCCCATAAGGTATCATAGACTCAGCAGGGAAAGACAGAGTCACAACCCCCAGTCGACCCATCAATCTCCTCTACTGATTATAGATGCATCCATTGGGTAGTTTCGGGTATGGAAGAACTCTACAATAGGGGGTTAGTGCTAAAGGGATAGGGAAAGCCTATCAGATAGTTCCACGAGGAGTCGAGGCTGAATAATTTAGGGTTAAACAGGGTTCTAGCTTTAGAGGCAGAGATTAACCGGCATGGGCTTAGATGGTTGTTAGGGCAGTTGGGCAACTATACACTACTTTTAGTTTGAGAGTTCTACGCTGCCTATGCTGCTACTATCTTCAGAAATCTTTCCAAGGGGAAGAAGGCTATTGATCAACCCAGACTGCGAGAAATCTTAGTACGGGATCAGAGAGTCAACATATGAGAGAAGACCATTCACAGAGTTCAGTTTTGGCCTAATTACAGGGTGCCACATTCCACTACCAAGTATAATGATAGAATTGAGAAGATGAGGCTAGTGGTGATAGGGAAGAATGTGGACCTGAGGACTGAGCTTCTCCGATGGGTGGCTAGATGGATTTGTGAGGGTAGTGTCAAGCCAGCATAGGTTACTAACCATGCCAAGCCTATAGTGAAGTCCCACCTCTCCTTCTCAGCAAATTCTGGTGGGCTATTATCCAGTCATGCATCAAGCCCTACATTCACCATGTTTCAAAGGTTCGTGTTAATAGCCAGTAACTTAGCAGGCTATGAGATAGACTAGGCACATGTCATGGCAGAGCAGATTCATGAGTCAGTGATCTAGACAAACATCTCATTGTTATTCCCCATCTTGATACATAGATTATGCAATGAGGCTGATATTCGAGTTTCTCTCCACTTTGACCCACATGTAGAGGTCTTGCATACTCTGGATCCTAGCCTGATCAAGGCTGGTGAGAACTAGTGGCCCTACTGAGAGTAGCTTCTCTGCCCATTCCAGATCCATTTCCTCTTACTCTAGAGGCTCACTCCAGTTCCTATAACCTCCACTTCCGTTACACTAGAGCAGAGTCCAGCTGCTGATATTGAGGCAATGCCCTCCACAACTATGCATGCATCAGAGCCATCTGATCCTTAGGTTACTTCTGTAGACTACCATATTATATCTGTTATTGCTTTTCAGGCTTTGGTACGCAGGTTGACTAGGTCATAGACCCAACCGGGTAGGTTGATGAACCACTTAAGCCATGGGCTCATGAGAGAGTCTGGGACTCGGAGGAGAGGGCCAAGGCATTCACTCTTGATGTAGTAGATTAGAGAGTGACCGAAGTGGATGCCAAGGTAAACACTTTTGAGAATAGGGTCTAGTAAAGGTTTAAGGAAGCACAACCTGCTGACATGGCTATCATAAAGGAGGAGTTGGCCAAGTTCAAGGTCGACCTGATGAAATCATTAGCAACATCGATATTAGTCCCGCAGGAGGCACCTGAAGATGATGATTTGATTAACTTATTTGAGGATCACCTACATGCCCACTCGAAGAGGCCCCTGAAGGGTGATGATGCAGTTATGAGCCAGAAGAAATCGAGGACAGGTGAGGAGCTAGGAGGTAGAGCTGGAGAAGTACCTAACTAACCTGGTGATGAGAGAGTCTGTACAGACAGAGCAAGAAAGGCAAGCTCAGGAGTAGCAGAGATTACATAGAGCTAGTTCCTCGAGTTTAGCTACAGTCCAGACCACCCATGAAAACCGCGAGCCCCAGGATTAGATGGATGTTTGTGCATGAGCACCATATATTTTCTACTTTTGACCCTATGCTTCTTATCTCTTTATGCTTTATTCCTATTTAGACAATATGTTTTTTATACTATGATTTGGATACTTTTAGAAATTTTATTTTGGATGTTTAGTTTTATTTTGGATGTTTTTGGTTTTTATTATATATATACTTTTAAGGAAAATTATTGACTTTTTGGTGGGGTATGGGATGTTATGGACTAAGGTAAAGTCTAGGTAGCCTTTAGGCCATAACAATCCTATTTTTTATACCCTAAGGTTTTCTTGTAGTGTTTTTTTTCTTGTGGATGAGTTTACTTTCAGTTGAATCGTCATGTTTAGTGTTGTAGTAGTTTGTAGATATATAGCGATTATTACTTTTGGCATATATATAATCTTGAATGGTCTTATGAATATTTTGAAAAATAGGTACCCACAATTTTTTTGGGATTGTTGGTTACTATTGTAATCTTGCATGTGATTGGTTTGGCAATGTTTATTCTGTGAAGAAAAGTTAAGTTGATGCTTGAAGCATGACCTGTGATCTATGATTGATTGTGTATGCTATGCTATGAGTGTGTGAGCAAATTTTTGTCTTATTCATGCATTGTATACTTATTCAGAACTTACCTTGTTACTCTGACATTTGGATTGGAGATCTTGGTTGATTAGGAAAGGATCTTAGGCCATTGTTCTTTAAGTTAGCTCACTTTTCCCAAAATGACCTACCAAAGGTAGTAGTTTACACCTTGTTCCAAATGTTTGAACCTTACATGTCCCTTTTCTTTCTTGATTCTTGACTAGCCTAACCTTGTGTAGTGAAATAACTTGATATTAGCCCTGCTCTATCCTTGAAAATGTGAACCTTGATTGAGGTGAAAAGCCTAAGTTGAGGGTGGCTACCAAAGGTGGCCCTGGTTTAGGGAATGGATATTGTGTACTTTACCTCAGGCTAAAATACTAAGTTGAGGGTGGCTATCATAGGTGGCCCTGGTTTAGGGAATGGATATTGTGTACTTTACCTCAGGCTAAAATACTAAGTTGAGGGTGGCCTATGTTGTGGTAAAGTAAAAAGAAAAGAGGTGATCAGTAGAGGAGGAAAGAAAGAAGAGGAAATCATGTGCCGAGTGAGAAAAAAAGGAAGAAAAGGTGCCTTGAAATGAAATAAATATCAAAATGAGTTCAAAAATGAGGCATAGTTGAAAAAGATAAACAAAGCACCTGGAGAAGCTTAAAAATGAAGAATGAGGGAGGTTAAAATGAAAATGGCTGAGTTGTCAAGGTAAAAGTGTTGAAAGGCGTGTCTCAAGGATGGACTTTAGTCACTAAATGCACAAAGTACCCTACCAAAGCTGCATGAGCCTACGTTACAAGCCTATAAAGTCCTAGAGTGATCCTAATCCAACTAGTCAACAATTCAGAGTATGAGTATATAGGCAAGCCTATGGTGTTGGTTATCATGCATAAATCTCATTTACGAGAGTGAGGATGCTTGTGCAGTCCTTGAACTTTGATTGCTTTTTGAGTGAAATGGAGGGATTTCTTTTCTATGATGGCATTTGCATGACATGATTGACATATGACTTGTTTGGTGATTGTGAATTGTTGATACTTCTTCGCTTGTCATAGTTGGATTGTCAGATGCATCATTATGTCTTGGTTTGCTTGGTGGATCTTCAATCATGTTTTAAAAAGAATAAGATTTGGGTACCTGAGTTGGAATTGAGTGATGTATATGCCATTAGGATAGGCTCTATACATTTTTTATTGTCTACCTAGATCGAATCAACGCTTGAGGACAAGCAATAATTCTAAGTTGAGGGTGTTGATGTGATATCAAATTACAACACATTTAATAACTAAAACATAGGATTTTGCATGTTCTTAATGCGACTTTTTATGGATTTTATGTGTTTTTATGTTGTTCTTGCAAAAAATACTAGTTGGCATGATTTTGGGAGAAAATTGAAGATTTTGATGAAGTTCAAGACATACGAGCCACCTTACAAATCATAGCGTGCCCTCGTAGCCAGAAACATAGTTCAAAAATTAGAAATTTGCAAAGTGAAGGTCATTATACGAGGCTAACCTACAAGTTGTAAGTCCCACTACGACTCGTAGGAGGGGGCCTCCTATCCAGAAATAGTGTTGCCAAAATTTGGACCAAGAACTGCAACTAAAGACTATGAGAAGACACTAAGAGTCGTAGAGCAGACCATGACTCATAACAATGGATCATAGCAGTCTAGTCCAAAATGCCAATTGTTGACTACGAAAGCCCGATTATGAGTCGTAGGTCTCTGCTGTCAGTTGTATTTTCTATTTTATTTTTTGAATCTTTTTGTAAATAGTATAAATATTTAATGATAGGACTTTTGAAAGAGAGACTCAACACTTTTATTGATTCCACAACTTTGAATATTCTTAATGAGTATTTTTCTTAGGGTTTAGAGTAGCTTTTAGATTTTTTTTTTTGAAGACCCATTTTGTGGGATTTGAAATCACTTCTACCCAAACTCCATTGTTGCAAGTTTGTGGTTTCAATATCAAGGTGGTTTTGTTCTTTATTGCTTTTGGGTAATCCCTAAACCATGTTTATTATACCCATTGTTTGTTATGTTATCGTAGCCTCAAGTGGCTAATCGCGCACAACTTGGGGTTGTGGGGACCATGAGGAATTGACTTGAAATAACCTAGATTTTGTGCATTTCTTTGATTGGGTATCTGCATGTATTATCTATTTCCTTTCATTTTGAATGTTGTCTGTGATGTGCTGTCATAATACAACACATTTGGTGCCTAAAACAAAGGATTTTATGGGTTCTCAAAGCGACCTTTTAGTTTTTTGATGTATTTTTGTGTTAATCTTGCATAATAGTTAGGTTGGCATGATTTTAAAGAGAAGTTGTAGATTTTGCTAAAGCATAGGCCATACGAGCCCTCTTATGAGTCGTAGCTCATGCAACGAGTCGAGGGGGATGTCGTAGCAGGAATCAGAGACCAAAAATCAGAAATCTGCCAAGTGAAGATCACCTCTATGAGCCCTAGCCTATGAGTCATAAAGCACACTATGAGTTGTATAGGTGAACTCGTAGCAAGAATCAGATAGCCAAAATATTGGACCAAAAACTAAAGACCAAGACTATGAGACCAACATACGATTCATAGCTCAAGTAATGACTCGTATCTATGGGTCTTACCAGTTAAGTCCAAGATGCCAAGAGCCTGATATGAGACCCCGACTACCACTCGTAAGCCAACCTAGGAGTCATAACTGAGAAATTTATCAGATGCCACCTGTTTTTCTACTTGATTTCTAGGGTTATTTTGTTCACACTATATATAGTTTAAGTTAGATTATTTTGGAGAGTTTGAACAATACACATTACTCCAAGATATTTTTGAAGCTTTTCTTAGGTTTTAAGGTAGATTAGTGTTCTCTTTGGAAAAATTTATTTTGGGAATTGCAAATCTTGCCTTGTACTCATTGTTTATCAATCAAGCTTTTGAGTTTACAACTTGTGGTGCCTATCTCCTCCATTTTTATTGGTGAAACTCTCAACTATTTCTATTATTTGCATTTTTATATATTTTATCTTAGCCATGAGTAGCTAAGCACCCACAACATAAGGGTTGTGGAAACCATGGGTAGTTGACTAGAGATGACATAGGTTTTGTGCATATTTATGAATGAGGTTTTGCATGTATTATCTATTTACCTTTATAATTAATGTTGTTCAGTGGTGGACAACACCAAACCTTGCCTACTATCACGATCGCGACCAAGGTAGTGACGAATAGCAGTGGTGGACAACACCAAACCTTGCCTACTATCACGATCGCGACCAAGGTAGTGACGAATAGGAAAAGGGAAGTAGATGACAGTATTCAGTTGATATGTTCCCATCTAATCGGCCAAACCTGACCAAGGGGAGGTTGACTGGGATAATAGGTAATAGTTAGTTGGCACGCCATGGTAGCCGACCAAGAGCCATGGTGAAATTCAATCTTTACCTTCACAAGAGGGCTGAAAGAACTCAAGTTACTGTCCTGCATGCGAATCACTAATTGTAGTTATATTACCTAAGGTAATTGAGTCAATGACCCTAACCTCGGTTAGGTTAATTACTGATAGCGACCGCTTTCTTATTGGAACGTGACCAACATGAAAAAATTATGGCGCCATTGCTGGGGAATATGGCTAGGTTTTGACTTGAATTCACTATTAGTTAGTTCCAGTATTGATTTCTAGAGTCTCTTGTACTTTACTTTTGTTTTGTTTTTGTTGTTTGATTTCTTTTGCAGGGTGTACTAGGTTGTATGCCTAACACAAGAAGCTAAGTCAATCCCTTAGCCCCACTAAATTTGGAGATCCATCGACTACCAAGAAGGATGACTCAAGAGAATGAGGACATTGAGGTTGAGGAGGATATGCATGCAAATGAGAAAGACTTAAGAAGAGAGGAGAATCCACCACCAAGGGTTAATCGACCACAACTTAGAGATTTTAATGCAAATGCTTACGGCTGCAATCGATATCGATTAAACCCTATGGCGATAGATGTTGTCGGTTCTATAGTAATGCCCCATCTACCAACAAATGCTATATTTGTGGTATCAAGTGGATTGCTCAAGATGCTCCAAAACCATGGCCTATTCATCAGGTTACCGTTAGAGGATCCCCATTGTTATCTACAAAATGTCATCTTTGTGTGCAAAAGTGTCATGGGGACACAAAGTATTTCTATTGACGCTGTTGGATTGAGGGTGTTCCCATTGTCACTAACTTGCAATGCAGCTATGTGGTTGTCTGAACTTCCTTTGGGTACAATCATGAGTTGGCTGAGCTACAGAAGTGTTCCTAGAAAGATATTTCCCAAGGTCGAAGAAGTTGAAGCTTACGGACCAAATTAATAACTTCGAGCAATTGCCTGTAGATTCTCTTAGCACTACATGGGAGAGATTCTCCAAATGCTTGACTATGGTCCCTGATCATAAAATTATTGATGATGCTTTGGTCGAGATCTTCTATAGAGCACTTGATGATAATAGCGAAGCTTGCACCAACACAATTATGAGAGGTATTTTTCTTGATCAATCATTTGAGCTAGTGCCAGAAAGAATGGAGCAAGTGGTGAAGACCAACAGAGCATGGGGTCAGAGTGAGTATGGTAATACAAAGAGTTCTTGTGCGGTTACCACAAATGGTGAGCAAGTGAAAGTTAATGGAGAGATTATGGAGCAACTTGCTCAACTCCGTACGAGCATGGATTTGGTTTTGAAGGGAAACCAACCTAGTATGAAGGCAATAGCTCACCAACATCCAATTACTTCTGCATATGATAATCAATTGCTTGAGGAGGATGCCTATTATGTAAGCAACCTAGCAGCAGGTTTCCAGAAGAACCCCCAAGGGTCCAATTTGGACTATTAGAGGCAAGGTTTTGGGAATCAAGGTCAAAACCTCAATCATGATGGGATGTACAGAGATAATAGGGCTGGATATTATGAGAGAAAGAGTGTCAAATGCAGAATGGGGTAGAAGAGAAGGCTAGAGAAATGGTCCTTATGTGCCACCACAAAAATGTGATGCCGAATCAAGTAATTCTAGGATCGAGGATATGTTTTCGAAGTTGTTGAAGCATGCAGACCATCAAGATGAGACCCTAAAGGGAATGAAAGTAGATATCTCTAGTACCAATTAAAAGATAGAGTCTCATTTAGTGGCAATCAAGAAACTTGAACAACAGTTTGGGTAAGTGTCTTCACAATTGAACTAACGCCAAAAGGGCACCCTACCAAGCAATACGATTCATAATCCTAAAAGTGAAGGGCATTGCATGGTGGTGATGACTCGGAGTGGCAAGAGCACAATAGATCCCTCTATGCAAAAGGGGAAGAATGGGAACCACAATAAGAGAATGAATGAAGGAACCCAAGCATGCAACGCAGAAGAGCAATCCACGAAGTATAAAACCTTTCCTAGGCCCCCTCCTCTTTTCCCTCAAAGGCTTGGAAAGAGAAAGGATGAAGGTAAGTTTGAACAGTTTTTGACAATGCTTAAAAAATTATCAGTAGACCTTCCTTTAGTTGAGGTCCTTGAAAGGATGTTAGGACATGCCAAATGGATGAAGGATCTAGTCAAAAACAAGCTAAATGTGAGTCAAAGACCTTTTCAGAGATGTTAGATCGGGTAAATTGGAAATAATTAATTAAGAATTCAAAACTTTTTATGGAACAAACAATGCTGTAGTGCCATCACTACAAAGTCATTGGTGCAAAAGCTTGAAGACCTGGGTGCATTCACCATACCATTCACTATAGGAGAACTAGCATTTGCTAAAATACTGCATGATTTGGGAGCTAACATCAATTTAATACCTCTCTCCATATTCAGAGACCTCAGTTTGGGAAGCCTTATACCTACAAAGATGCGATTGTTGATGGCAGACTAAACAGTCAAGAAACTTGTGGGAATTTTGTATGATATTTTGGTAAAGGTAAACAAATTTATATTTCCTATAGATTTCTTATACTTGATTGTGAGGTTGATTTTGAAGTTCCAATCATTTTGGGAAGACCCTTCTTAGCCACAGGACAAGCATTAGTAGATATGGAGAAGAGTCTACTCAGTTTTAGGCTTGGCGAGGAGGTAGTGGTGTTTCAAGTGGGTCAGCTGGATGAAAAGAGTTCAAAGTTCCAAGTCATCTCAATGATTTCATCTGCTAAGGATGATGAAGCTGAAATTCCTATAGAATTAAGGCTTGGTGTTGATCCTTTGGCAGCCGTGTTGATGAAATTTGAGGGTGACAATATTATTGATTATGAGGAAACAATAAATGCTCTCGGAGTGTCATTTGGGCTAAGGTGGCAAGCAAGGTTGGAGTTGGATTTATGCAATAGGGAGACACCACCTACAAAGCCTTCTATAGAAGTGCCACCAGAGTTAGAGTTAAGGGCATTACCAGCGTATCTGAAATATGCTTACATGGGAGAGAATAGTATATTACCCATCATTAATGCAGTAGATTAAGTGATGCTCAAACAGAAGCCTAGTCTCTGTTCTCAAGCATTATAGGAGAGCCATTAGATGGACAACTGCAGATATCATCAACATTCCCCCCTAGGATATGCTCTCATAAGATTCAGTTAGTCAAAGATTACAGACCAAGTATTGAGCATCAAAGGCGATTATCCCCCAATGCAAGAGGTTGCGAGGAAAGAGATCATCAAGTGGATAGATGCGGGAGTAATCTACTCAATTGCTGACAGTAAGTGGGTGGAGACCATAGCTCTACCGAATAATAAGGGTTAGACTATTACAGGATTTCTTCAAAAAAGTATTTTTTCCAAGTTTGGTACGCATCATGCAATTATTAATGATGGAGGTTCACATTTCTACAACTGACTGTTCAAAGCTCTCCTTGAAAGACATGGTATGAAAAACCGTGTGGCAACCCCGTATCATCCCCAAACTAGTAGGTAAGTGGTATCGAATAGGGAAATAAAGCAAATCTTGTCCAAAATGGTGAATATCCATCGTACTGATTGGTCAAGGAGGTTGGATGATGCTTTATAGGCCTATCAGACTACCTTCAAAACTCCCATTAGAATGTCTCCTTATTAATTAGTGTTTGGAAAGGCCTGCCATTTGCCAGTTGAACTTGAACACAAAGCATTATGGGCATTGAAGAAACTGAATCTAGATTGCCATGAAGTTACAACCTCTAGGTTAATGCAAGTAAATAAACTTGATGAATTTAGACTGTGAGCCAATGAGAGCTCCGCCTTGTACAAACAACGAATAAAGGTTCAGCATGATCATAGATTGAAGATTGCCAATTTGCTCCAGGAGATATGGTGTTGCTTTACAACTCAAGGATAAGGTGGTTTACTGGAAAACTCAAATCTAAATGGATAGGGCCTTTCAAAGTTATGCGCATTTTTAGCCATGGTTCTATCGAGTTAGAGAGTAGGGATGGCAAAGCTATCAAAGTCAATGGACAAACGGTAAAAAGGTATATGGGTGACTTGGTAGAGTACAAAATAGTGAAAGATTGGGACCTTGAAGAGGTCTGAATGCAAAAACTTCTTGTCGTGCCACGACATTAAACCAGACGCTTCCTGGGAGGCAACCCAAGGTACTCCCCTTGCAACTTTTAGTTTTTGTCTTTACTTTGAGGACAAAGTATCATCTTTTGGTGGGGTTGTGGAAGTTATGGATTAAGGTGAAGTCTAAGTAACCTCAAGTCCATAACTTCCCCTATTTTTAATCCCAAGGTTTTCTTGTTGTGTTTCTTTTTTCTTGTGGATGTTTATTTTTTAGTTGAACCAACATGTTCAGAAAGTATAGATAATTTGTAAATGTATAGTAATGTTATCTTGTGGCATATATATAGTTCTTAAATTTTCCTTAAACTTTTGATGCAAAATTAGGTACCCTCAAAATTTTTGAGGTTGTGATTATTGATGCATTCATATATTTTTTAGTATTTGACAATGTTTGTTCTAATATTGTGAAAGTAAATTGAGACTGAAATCATAACTTGTAAGTCTATACTTAATTGTGGATGCAATTATCATGTGTGTTGCGAGCTTATTTTGTTGCATTCATGCATTTTGTATGGACTCAGAACTTGCCCTCGTAGTCTAAGCTTTCTTTAGTGACTTAGTTTATTTGGAGGTGATCTTAGGCCTTTATTCTAATAGGAAGCCCACTTTTGCCTAAATTTCCTACCAAATGAACTAGTGAATCCCTTGCTCCGAATGTTTAAGTTTCTCATGCACTCATTCTTTCTTGACACCTTGCTAATGTAACCTTATTTAATGAAATACCTTGATATTGACCCTGATCTATCCTTGAACATGTGAATCTTGATTGAGGCTAAAAGCCTAAGTTGAGTGTGGCCACATTGGTGGCCCTGGTTTGAGACATATATTGTGTACTTCACCTTAGGCTAAAAACCTAAGTTGAGGGTGGCCGTTGTTGTGGTAAAGTAACAAAAATAAGGTGTTTCGTTGGGGTGAAAATAAAGAAAATGATTAATCATGAGCTGGGTGAAGAAAAAAGAAAAGAGAAAGTGCCTTGATCTGAAAAGATGTGCAGAAATGAGTTTGAAATTGAGGCACAGTTGTAAAAAGTGAAAGAACAGCCTGGGAAAAGCTTAAAATAGTGGAATAAGGGAGGAATTAGTGTAATTTGATGGGTTATGAAGGTAAAAGTGTTGGTAATCATGGTTCAAGGATAGCTTTTAGTCACTAAATGTCTAAAATATCATACCAAAGAACCATGAACCTATGTTAAAAGCTCTTAAGTCCTAAAGTGATTCAAATCCACTTTGTCACTGAGCCGAAAGATGAGTATAAGGGCAAGCTTATGATGTTAGTCATTATACATGAATTTCAATTGTGAGAGTGAGAATGCTTCCTTATTCCTTGATTTCTCAATGTGCCTGAGTGAGTATAAGGGACTTCTTTCTAGTGAGGGCATTTGACTGCTTGATTAGCATATGACTATGCCAGTGATTGTGGAAGGTTGATGCTCCTTAGCTTATCATGGTTGGATTGCAATGTATCTTATTATGTTCCTGTTTGCCATAAAATTTTACAATCTTGTTTTGAAAATGGTAGTTAGGTACCTGAATCAGAGAAGTTGATGTATATGCCATTAGTCTAGTTGCTATGTATTTCTCTTTATCTATGTAGATTGAGTCGTCACTTGAGGACAAGTAATAATTCTAATTTGATGGTACTGATGTGTTGTCATAATACAACACATTTGGTTCCTAAAATAAGGGATTTTGTGAGTTCTCGAAGTGACTTTTTAGTGTTTTGATGTGTTTTTGTGTTAATATTGCAAAAAAGTTAGGTTGACATGATTTTGAAGAAACATTGCAGATTTTGCTGAAGCATAGGCCACACAAGCCCTCCTACAAGTGTAGCTCACGCTGCGAGTCATAGGGTGGTATCGTAGAAGGAATCAGAGACAAAAAAATCAGAAATTTGCAGGTGAAGGTCACCCCTACTAGCCCCAGCCTATGAGTCATAAGGCACACTACGACTCGTATAGGTCAACTTGTAGCAAGAATCAGAGGGCAAAATAATTTGACCAAAAACTAAAGACCAAGACTACGAGACCAACATATGAGTCGTAGCTCAAGTAACGACTTATACCTATGGGTCGTACCAATTCAGTCCAAGATGCTAAGAACCTGATACGAGACCCCGACTAAGACTCATAGGCCAACTTAGGAGTTGTAATTGCAAAATTTATCAGATGCCAGCTATTTTTTTCTCTTGATTTCTAGGGTTATTTTGTACACGCTATGTATAGTTTAAGTTAGGTTATTTTGGAGAGTTTGAATAGTAGACATTACTCAAATATATTTTTGAAGCTTTTCTTAGGTTTTAGGGTAGATTAGTGTTCTCTTTGGGAAACTCATTTTGGGAATTGCAAATCTTGCCTTGTACTCATTGTTGATCAATCAACCTTATGAGTTTGTAACTTGTGGTGCCTATCTCCTCCATTGTTGTTGGTGAAACTCTCAACTATGTCTATTATTTGCATTTCTTTATGTGTTTTATCTTAGCCATGACTATCTAAGCACCTACAACTTGGGGTTGTGGGAACCATGGGTAGTTGACTTGAGATGACCTAGGTTTTGTGCATATTTATGATTGGATTTTTGCATGTATTATCTATTTCCCTTCATGATTAATGTTGTTTGGTGGTGGCCAACACCAAACCTTGTCTATTATCACGATCCCGACCAAGGTAGTGATGAATAGGAAAAGGGAAGTAGATGATAGGATTCGACTGATGTATTTCCATTTAATCTACCAAACCTAACCAAAGGGAGATTTCCTGGGACAATAGGTAACGATTAGTTAGCACGCCATGGTAGCCGACCAAGCGCCATAGTGAAATTCGACCTTCACCTTCACAAGAGGTCTAGAAAAACTTAAGTTACCATCCTGCATGCGATTCACTAATCGTATTTATGTTACCTAGGTTAATTCAGTCAACAAACCATGAGGAACACAAATTCCCAAGTTGTTCCCGAAATCAAGTATTTTCCCAAATTTTAATTAGTGTTCATTTTAAGTTATTCTTTGAATCACAACAAACTATACAAACTAGGAATGATTAGTTGTGAAATCTTATAGTCAAGCCCTGTATTCCCTATGGATTTGACCCTATCCTCGGTTAGGTTAATTACTGATAGCAATTGCTTTCTTATTAGAGCATGACCATCATCAGTCTGGTGGTGGCCAATACCAAACCCCACTAACTATCACGATCTCGACCAAGGTAGTGACGAATAGGAAAAGGAAAGTAGATGACATGAGTCGATTGTGTATTCTCGTCTAATCAACAAAACCTGACCAAGGGGGGACTAGGACAATGGGTAACGGTTAGTTGGCACACCATGGTTGCCGACCAAGCGTCATGGTTAAATTCGACCTTCACCTTCACAAGAGGGCTAGAAGAACCTAAGCTACCATCCTACATGAAATGTCTCAATTAGAGTTATATTATCCAGGGTAATTGAGTTAACGAATCATTGGGAACACAATTCTCAAGTTGTCCCTCACTTTGATTGTCTCTTTTCATTAGTAGTGTAGTATTGTTTTTAGCTTCTTACATTTTAAATTGCAAACCCCCTTTCCCCATTCTCGAGAAGTTAGTTTATTGATGCTTGAAATAATTATTGGTGAGTCAATATGGTCAACCCTGTATTCCCTGTGGATTCGACCCTAACCTCAGGTTAGGGTTATACTTGATAGCGACCACTTTACTGTTAGAGCGTGAATGTCACGATGCGCAAGTGGCACAGTTCAGTGTTACATTTTTTCTGAAAATTAGTTTCGGCCCAAGGGCCTTGAGGTCATAGCCCCATACCCACTTATGCATAAAACATCTATACTTAGACATTTTTCAACTTTATATAACTCAGGTTCCTCTTAAAACCCTCTCTAACACGTAACCAATTCTTTCATCAAAATTCAAGTGTCCTAAGCTTCATTCCAAATCTCAAGAACTCCATTCAATCTTCACGTCTCCTTCATGTCTACATCAAGGTATAACTAAGTTTAAGATATGTGGGTTTGAACCATTGGGTCCTTTCACCCATGGTTCCCAACCTTCCTTTTTATGAAAATTGCATGTTTTCAAGTTGGATTATCTATGGGTATCTCTTATTATGAATTTTGATTATAAACTATGTTGGGTTAAATTGCATGTTTTCAAGTTGGATTATCTATGGGTATCTCTTATTATGAATTTTTACTATAAACTATGTTGGGGTTTCATAAAATGTTGATTGTTTATGCATGTTTGAAGCTATGAAGCTATTATCTATTGTGACATTTGATGATGGATTTTAAGGTATCTTATATAAGGGTTTTACTACGTGTTGGTGGGTTGATTTACATTGAGTTTTCTCATATTATTTCACTCTTGAATTGCATGACTTTGAACTAGCATTGCACACCCACCAAGTGTTTATAAAATGTCTTCACAAGGATTCTTAAAGTTATTGATGATCAATTGCATGGGTTATAAGTCAAGTGACCTTATGATGAGTTGGGGCTCTAAAATATATTGAATTTATGCAAAATGTCTATGATGTTGTAAATGCCGACTTTAGCCCTTTTCAAAGATTTTGTCTCTTCTAGGCCTTTGATGTTAATGGAATGGTAATGTTTGATGATGATCTATTCTTATGTTTTGAAGTTAGGCTCATGATTAGAAGTCAAAGATGTTTTAGAGCTACTCATGTCATGTTTCCATGTTTCTTACAAATTGCTAAAGTGTAATTATTTGAATTATTCCATGGGATTAGGCATAGCAGCGATCGATGGCAGGTATGCTCTCTTTCCTCAAACTATATTCCAAAATAAGAGTATACTTTACCCTTGCTTTACTAGTGATCCATTTGGTGAACTCTCTCTTGAGATTCTTACATAAATGGGTTATGTTCCCATAAGGCAAAGTTCCTTATGAAAACCTTTTTGAAATGGGTCATGTTCCCGTAAGGAGGGTTACTTCATATGAAATGGGTCATGTTCCCGTAAGGTGAAGTATGGTTTACCTTGGCAAGTAGACCACCTCTTTACCAATGAGGGTAATCATCGGGATTCCAAGTTGTATCTTGGGTGGTATTGTTCTTTGTCGATTGAGGTTTCTTCCTACATATATAATAAGTTCTATGCAAGTCGAATGATTTATGAACATGTTTTACTTCAAGCATTGTTCATGCATGCCATATTGAGATTATGCTATTGCCTAGTACTATGCATTTTGACTATATTGGCTTATGTTTTGTTGCATTGCAACCTACATACTTAGTACATTCAAATGTACTAACGCATAGTATTGCCTACATGATATCACCATGTAGGGACCAGAGCTCTTCTTGATCATCCATTACGAGACTAGTGAGTTTCTTCAAAGACAAGCTTAGTGAGTCCTCAAGTTTGAGGACACTATCTACTTTCTTGCTATTTTAAGACTTCTTTATGTTAAACATTTGGCATTATGAGGGTAAGTCAAAAATATATCTTGGCCCCCGCTCCATTCTATGTTTAGAAGTGTTATTCAAACATTATGATTTATCTATGTTGTAAGCTTGACTCTTTATGCTTTTATGATATCAAAGACTTCCTTTAGTCTGATTTTCCCTTTTTATATTATCTCTTGTTATTGTTTACTTTTCTTTCGCGATCAAGAATGTGTGATTGATATGCTAAGAGACTTGTTTGGGTTCCTTTGGGCTCCCATTCATTGTGTCATGTCTAGGCCCTAGGCTTGGGTCGTGAAAAAATTGGTATCAGAGCACTAGGTTGTTAATGGTCCTCGAAATTCAACACACCGCATTGATTAGAGTCTTGTTTATGGTTGTGAAGTGCACCGTTGGCCCGAATTGTTTGTGAGTGGTTTCTCTTCTATTGCTTCTCCTATGACTAAATTGACTCAAAAAAGGCGAAACTTGTATGGACCAATGAGTGTGAAAAGAGTTTCCAAACATTGAAAGATAAGCTTATCTCCGCTCTTATCGTGGCTCTACCAGAAGGGTTGGAATGGTTTGTTGTATATTATGATGCCACAAGAATTGGTTTACGGTGTGTTTAAATGCAAAATGGTTAGTTGATAGCATATGCCTCTAGACAACATAAGGTGTATGAGAAGAATTATTTCACTCATGATCTTGAATTGGCAGCCGTGGTACTTATGAAACGACCTCAAAAAGTGCCCTAAAATGTGCCTCAAAATGCCCAAAATTTTAAACTTGATATATCTCAAAAATCATGCGTGATATCAAAATTTTGATATTATATTCTTGTTTAGGGGGTCAAAATTAGGGGAAAAAGGGTCTAACCCCGATTCAAGAGTGAAAGATTAGCAATTGTAATTTTTTGAAGTGCGAATTCCAGAGATGAATCTGCATCACTTCCGTGACGCACCTCTGTGTAAAATGGTGCCTATTTTTTTAACTTCGGTCCAAGACTTCTAAATCTTGGGCCTAAGAGTTCTCAAACATGTTTTTACCTATGCTTAGCCATATTTCACCATCATATAATCCTAAACATTCCCTAATACTCACTCAAACACTTAGCCATATTTTCATTCCAAAATTCAAGTCTCAAAACCTTTTTCGGAACTAAGGATTTCCTTCAAGGTTCTTCTTCAAGCTTTAAGTCTCCATCTTCAATCTTCACCAAACTCATATCCAAGCTAAGGGAGTGGGTTTCTTTTATGAGTTCCTTTCACCCATGATACGTAAGTCTTCTTTCACTCAAATTATATGATTTAGTGCAGATTTACAAATGGATCTCGCTTATTATGAAGTTCACTAAACATTATGTTAAAGTGATATGAAATTTTGACTGTTTTGCTATGTTTTGAGCTATAAATCTTTGATCTATTATAAGATTTTTACTAGTATGAACATGTCTATGAACAATGTTAAAGCTATGTAAAGTTGTGACTGTTTTGCTATGTTTTGAGCTATAAATCCTAGATCTAATGTAAGATTTGATGAGGAATTTTGATGTATGTCGGTTAAGGGTGTTGCAAGGTGTTGATTGATGGTTTTACAATGGATATTCTTGCATGATTTCATCTCTATATTTCATGGTTTCATACTAACATTACACACCCTCTAAGTGTTTGATAAAATGTCTGGATGTAGTTTTTTGAGGAATTGAAGGTCCAAAACATGAGATACGATATGAATGACTATATGATGATGAAAAGAGCTTTTGTATATCATATATTTTATGTAAAGTGTTGCATTAGACCATGCCCAATCGGGGTAACCTAGTTAAGGGGTTAATATCTCAAATACTAGGGTGATGGGTGTGATCATCACTAACCTTGATGAGGGGTTTGTACCTCGCGCACTAGTGTGATGGGTGCTATCATCACTAACCTTGATGAGGGATTTGTACCTCACACGCTATGGTGATGGGTGCTATCATAACTAACCTTGATGAGGGGTTGGTACCTCACACACTAGGGTGATGGGTGCTATCATCACTAATCTTGATAAGGGTTTTGTACCTCACATATTAGAGTGATGGGTGTTATCATCACTAATCTACCAAGGAGTTTGTGCTTTGAAAATCTAGCTTGGTCTCTTCTACACATATGATATCCTATACGAGCATGAGTTACTTAAGAATGTTTTACTTACGTATTGATCATACATGCCACTATTGCCAATTGTTATGCATTTTGATTAAGGTGTCTATCTCTTATTGCATTGCATCCTACTTAATAAGTACATTCAAATGTACTAATGTATACTCTTGCCTACATGATATCACCATGTAGGAACTGGTGCCCAAGTTGATCATCTTCCTCCTCTAAATGGCTAGTTCGGTACTACTCAAGCTGGTTGGTGCATCCACCACTTTAGGGACTGTAACCTATGTTTCTCTTAATATGTATTGAGATACTCTTCCTTAGAAATTTTGACCAAGAGGGTGAGCCCAGTTGCTTAGTCTTGGCCCCCACTATTATCTAAGCGTTAGAGGTGTTTGTTGGACATGTTGTGTATCAATGATATGATCTCGACTCTTTGTTTATTGTTTATGAGGTTATGCAAGATTTCCCTTTAGTCCCTTTGCCTTATTCTTAGTCTTTATGTCTCTTATATGCTTTCATGACCAATGATATGTACTGACTAGTTAAGAGGCTTGTTTGGGGTTCGTTCGCTTGTTTGAAGCACGCCATGACTATGAATAGGAGGCTATGAGATATTTTAGGAAATGTTCCATTCTTTATGTTCTAAGTCGTGCTATAGGGTTGTGGTAAGTTTTTCCCCTAATGATTGTTCTCCCAATAGTGAGCTCTGTGATGCTCTCACTTTGCTTGCCGAAGTTATGGCTAGCAAAGTAAATCAAGGGGCCCAAGCCCCTCATGTTACTACCCTGGGAGCTAGGGTAAGGGACGTCATGCGGATGAATCCTCCAGTCTTCTATCGGTTAAAGGTGGATGAAGATCCATAAGAGTACATTGATGAGGTCTACAAGATCTTGAATATCATGGGTATTGGGCCGAATGAAAAGGCAGAGTTAATGGCATACCAACTCAAAGAGGAGCCCAAATATGGTATGATCAATGGAAGGGTGAGAAGAGAATTGGTAATTTGGTGTTTTGGAAGGAGTTCAAATTAGCTTTTCTTAATCGGTTTTTCCCTCTTGAGCTTAGGGAGGCTAAGTTGGTGGAGTTTATGAACTTGAAACATGGTTCCATGAGTATGAGGGAGTATTCCCTTAGGTTTAATCAACATTCAAAGTATGATCCTGATTTGTAGTCGATCCTAGATCTATGATAAATAAGTTTGTTATGGGGGTCTCTGACTTAGTGAGTGAAAAATGCTGGTCCGCTATTCTAATTAGTGACATGGACATATCTTAGTTGATGACATATGTCGAGCAAATGAAGGAAGAAAAGTTGAGGAAGAGAAAGGGGCATGAGGCCAAGAGGGCCCGGTTTGATGGTAAATTCTAAAATGATGCTAGATTTTATCAAGTCCAAGGGTCTACTCATACTACTAATAGGGGGTTTGCCAATGACTTCCCTAAGCCTTAAGGTATTGGTCATGTGGCTCCTTATGATGTGTGTCCTAAACGTGCAGGGGGTCATAAGGGCCCATGATTGAAGGGTTTTAATGGAGGCTATGAATGTGGGGATCTCAGTCACAAGAAGATAAATTGTCTAAGAAACTATGGCAAAGGCCGGGGACCAAATGTAGCTTCATTGGGTAGTGGTGGTCCTCAAGGTGGTGCCCCAAGGCACAATTGATTTTATGCTATACATGGGAGGCAATGGGTTGGTGAGGTTCCCGATATTGTTACCAGTATTGTTGAAAATGTGTTACTTTGATGTATATGCTTTGATTGATCCGGGTACCACTCTTTCTTTTATTGCCCCCTTTGTTTCCCAAAAGTTTCATGTTGACCCTAAGTTGTTCCATGAGTCATATGAAGTGTCTACTCCTATTGGTGCCTCTACTATTGCTAGAAAACTTTATAGAAGTTATCCTATTTGCATTTTACATAAGTTGTTGCCTTGTGATCATTATGAATTAGACATGGTAGATTTTGATGTCATTCTTGAGATGGATTGGTTGCATGCCTAATATGCTTCTATTGAATGTAGAACCTGTAGGGTCAAGTTTTAATTCCCTAATGAACCCATCTATGAGTGAGAAAGACAAGATGTAGTGGTCAAGGTTAGATTTAATTCATGCATCAGAGCCCATAAGTTGATCTTTAAGGAGTGTCTATCATCTTGTGAGGGTTAAAAATGTGGAGTCTAAAGCCCCTCCCATAGAGTCAGTTCCGTTTATAAATGAGTTTCTTGATGTCTTCCAAATAACCTTCCCACTGTTCCTCTTGAAAGGGAAATAGATTTTGGTATAGAGCTCCTCCCCGATACTCAACCTATCTCTATTTCCCCTTACCATATGGCCCCAACATCATTGAAAGTGTTAAAGAAGAAATGGAAAGATTTGTTAGAGAAAGGATTTATTAGACCTAGGCAATCATCTTAGGGTGCTCTGGTGTTGTTTTTAAAGAAGAAAGATAGGTCCCTTAGAATGTGCGTTTACTATCGGCAACTCAATAGGGTCACCATCAAGAATAGGTATCCTCTTCTAAGGATTGATGATTTGTTTGAACAATTACAAGGGGCTAACTTTTTCTCTAAGATTGATCTTCAGTCTAGGTATCATCAAGTGAGGGTGAAGTAGTGTGATATTCCCAAGATGGCCTTGCAGACTAGATATGGGCATATTAGTTTGTTGTGATGTCTTTTGGGTTGACCAATGCATCGGCCATCTTCATGGACCTAATGAATAGGGTCTTCAAAGCTTACCTTGATTCCTTTGTTGTGGTCTTCATTGATGATGTATTGGTCTATTCACATAGTAGGGAGGAGCAAATAGGGATTTGAGGGTTGTGTTGCAAAGGTTGAGGGAGGAGAAATTGTATGTCAAATATGAAAAGTGCAAATTTTTGTTGAAGGAGGTTGCATTCTTGGGGCATGTGGTATCGGGGGATGGTATTAAGATGGATCCTAAGAAGACCGATGTGATTAGGAATTGGCCTAGACCATTGACCCCATCGGATATTAGGAGTTTCTTAGGCCTTGCGGGTTACTATAGAAGGTTTGTGAATTGGTTCTCCTCTATTGCTTCCCCTATGACAAAATTGTTTCAAAAGAAGGTTAAGTTTGTGTGGACCGATGAATGTAAAAGAAGCTTCCAAACATTGAAGGATAAACTTGTGTCCGCTCCTATATTGTCACTATCGGATGGGCTAGAGGGATTTGTTATGTATTGTGATGCTTCTAGAGTGGGTTTGGGTTGTGTGCTAATGGAAAATGGTAATGTCATAGCTTATACTTCTAGAAAACTCAGGGTATATGAAAGGAACTACCCTACCTATGAGCTAGAGTTAGCCGTCATTGTGTATGCATTAAATATTTGGCATCATTACTTATATGGGGTGCATGTGGATGTGTTCACTAATCATAAGAACCTCCAATATGTCTTCACTCAAAAAGATCTCAACTTGAGGCAAAGAAGGTGGCTAAACTTCTTAAGGACTATGACACGAGTGTGCATTACTATCCCGATAAGGCAAATGTTATGGCGGATGCTTTGAGTTGGGTGTCCATGGGTAGTCTAGCTCATATTGATGGTGGTGATAGGGAGATGGCTAGGAGGTGCATCAATTGGCTAGATAGGGGGTTAGGTTGGAAGAGGTTGGTAAGGATGGTGTGGTTGTTGTTGATGGGTCTAAGTCTTTGTTTGTTGATGAGGTAATAGCAAAACAATATCTTGACTCTTCCTTGCTTGAATTGAAACCTTTGGTGAAAGAGGGAAAAGTAGAGGTTTTCTCCCAAGGGGCAGATGCGGCCCTTAGGTACCAAAGTAGGTTGTGTGTACCTTGTGTTGATGGTTAGAGGGAAAGGATCCTTGATGAGGCCCATAATGCTTCTTATTCTATCCACCCTGGTTCCACCAAAATGTATAGAGACTTGAGAGATGTATATTGGAGGGGAGGCATGAAGAGAGACATTGCCAAATTTGTTTCTAGTTGCGATAATTGTCAACAAGTCAAAGCTGAACATCAAAGGCTGGGTGGCCTATCCCAAGACTTAGTTTTCCTACTTGGAAGTGGGAGGTGATTAATATGGATTTTGTGGTTGGGTTACCCAAGACTAGGAAGGTTTTTGATTCCATTTGGGTTGTGGTTGATAGGATGACAAAATAGGCTCACTTTCTACCGTTAAGAATACATATGGGGCTGAACTGTATGCAAGATTTTACATCCATGAGTTAGTGAGGTTCCATGAGGTTCCTTTATCCATCATATCGAATCGTGGAACGTAATTCACTTCATACTTTTGGAGGTCTTTTCAAGGGGGTCTTGGTACAAAAGTTCACCTTAGTACGACCTTCCACCCTCAAATGGATAGCCAGCCTGAAAGAACCATTCAAACACTTGAGGACATGCTTAGGGCTTGTGTCTTAGAACTTAAGGGTAGTTGGGACAACCACCTTCCTTTGATTGAGTTTGCCTAGAACAATAGCTATCACTCTAGCATCGGTATGACTCCTCTTGAGGCCCTTTATGGGAGACATTGTAGATCACTAGTTGGTTGGTTTGAGGTTGGAGAGGTCGCTTTATTGGGACCGGATCTGGTTATAGAGGCTCTTGAGAAGGTTAGGATGATTAGGGAAAGGTTGAAAACAGCCAAAAGTCATCAAAAATTCTATGCCAATGTGAGAAGAAGAGACCTTGAATTCAAAGTGGGAGCTTGGGTCTATTTGAATGTTTCTCCAATGAAAAATATGGTCCATTTTTGTAAGAAGAGGAAACTGAGTCTAAGATATTTTGGTCCTTATGAGGTGATAAAGAGGGTTGGCTAGGTAGCTTATGAGTTGAAGTTGCCTACTAAAATGAATTTGGTCCATCCGGTGATCCATGTCTCTATGTTGAGGAAATGTGTTAGTGGTCCTAATGATATTGTGCCTCTTGATGTTTTGCATGTTGTTGAGGATAACTTAACTTATAAGGAGGTTCCAGTTCAGATCTTGGATAGGCAAGTGAAGAGATTGAGGAACAAAGATGTAGTATCCGTTAAAGTCCTTTAGAAGAACCAACAAGTCGAAAGTGCCACATGGGAGGCCGAAGCGGACATGCAAAAGTGGTATCCTTATCTTTTCCCCTCCCCTCACGCCTAAGGCACTAATTCTAAGTCTCTTATATGATTTCAATTCTTATATTCCAGCCCCTATGTCCTTCACATGAATTCATGTTTAAGTTGGCAAACGTATGATGATTTTACACTTATGTTGAAATTTGAAAATGAAGTTTTAAATGTAATGTTGCATTCTTGTTGGGGCTGATTTGTTTATGATAACTCTTGTCTTGTATGTCTCTTTTATACCAGAGATGAATGTTCCCAAGGGGGAGATATTGAAATGACCCCAAAAATTGCTCGAAAATGTGCCTCGGAATGCCCAAAATTTTATATTCCATATATCTCAATATCCATGCATGATATCAAAAATCCAACTTCATATTCTTGTTCAAGGGGTCAAAATTAGGGAGAGAAGGGTGTAACCCCAATTTAAGAGCGAAAGATTAACAATTATAATTTTTCAAAGTGCAAATTCTAGAGAGGAATTCGCGTCACTTCGGCGATGCGCCTCTATGTAAAATGGTTCCTGTTATTTTTAGTTCGGTCCAAGACTTCTAAGTATTGGGCCTAAGTGTTCCAAAACGTGTTTTTACCTATACTTACCCATATTTTACCCTCATATCATCCTTAACATTCCCCAATACTCACTCAAACACTTAGCCGCATTTTCACTCCTAAATTCAAGTGTCAAACCCTCATCTAGAAATAAGGATTTCCTTCAAGGTTCTTTTTCAAGCTTCAAGTCTCCATCTCCAATCTTCATCAAGCTAAGATATGTTCATTTTTTTCATGGGTTCCTTTCACCCAAGATACCTAAGTCTCCTTTTACTCAAATTGCATGATTTAAAGTTGATTTACAAATGGGTCTTGCTTATTATGAATTTCACTACACACTATGTTAAAGCTATGTGAAATTGTGACTGTTTTGCTATCTTTTAAGCTATAAATCTTTGATTTATTGTAAGATTTGAGGAGGGGTTTTGATGTATGTTGCTTGAGGGTATTCCAAGGTGTTGATTGATGGTTCTACAATGGATTTTTTTTGCATGATTTCATCTCTATATTTCATGGTTTTATAATAGCATTACACATCCTCTAAGTGTTTGATAAAAATTTTGGATATGGTTTCTAGAGGAATTGAAGGTCCAAAACATGAGATATGATATGAATGACAATATGATGATGAAAAGAGCTTGTGTATATGATATATTTTGTATAAAGTTTTGCATTAGACAATGCCCGATCTGAGTAACCTAGTTGAGAAGTTGATATCTCAAACACTAGGGTGATGGGTACGATCATCATTAACCTTGATTAGGAGTTTATACCTCACACACTATGGTGATGGGTGCTGTCACAACTAACATTGATGAGAGGTTTGTACCTCACACACTAGGGTGATGGGTGCTATCATTACTAACCTTGATGAGGGGTTTGTACCTCACACACTAGAGTGATTGGTGCTATCATCACTAACCTACCAAGGGGTTTGTACTTTGAAATCTAGCTTGGTCTCTTCTACATTTATGAAATCTAGCTTGGTCTCTTCTACACTTATGATATCCAAAGCAACCTGAAGCTTGGTATTAGCTGTTGGATGTCCTATACTCTTACTGATGAGATCTATTAGCACCTATACCTACAACATAAAATGCAGGTCCCCCATAAGGGACGTCAGTACGAAATAATATACTGAGCATGTAAGGCAAAAAATACTGTACATGAGATAACAACTCAAATGAAACAATGCATTGGTATAGGATAAGATACCACCTTTAAATTTTCTGTGGGATCATGTATTTTATATTTTTTTAGTCACTTTACCTTTTCTGAAAATTTGTGCACATCATATACTGTAAAAGACCCAACTGACCAGAGGTAAACTGTAATGGGTTTGTCTCTATGCTAGGCTAGTATTCTAGCCCCCTCGGGCTGCCCCCCGTGATAGGATCGTTCCTATGCTAGGCTAGTAGTCTAGCCCCCTCGGGCTGCCACCTATTTATAAACAATGTACTTTACCTTTAAATTACCTTTGAGATGATCTTTTAGTTGTCACATTATTGGAGCTTTAGAACTGTATAGGCAGCATATAAGATGTAGATAACCGTTATACAAGACCATATGACAATGAAAAGAGTATGTTACACAATTAATGAAATGCATAAGAGGTAGAACAACACATGTAGTTTATTTGCTAGAA
>DF360041.1:28386-40316 GCA_000787875.1 Solanum virginianum | reverse complement strand
AGACTATGAGGGTGAGCCCAGTTGCTTGTCTTGGCCCCTGCTAAGTTCTATGTCTAGAGGTATTGTTGGATAAGTTATGTAATGATGCTAAGAGCTTTAACTCTCTTGACTCTTTTGATACTTTATGATATGAAAGATGTCCCATAGCCCCATTTATCACTATTTACTATCTCTTATTATTATTTTATTGCTTCCGTGACCAAGGATGTGTAATGATATGTTAAGAGGCTTGCTTGGGGTCCCTTTGGGTTCCCTATACATTGTGTTGTCATGACCCAACCCTAGGGCCTAGATGTGATCGGTGAATGGGGAACCCGAAGGAACCCCAAAGAAGCCTCATAGCAGCACATCATACATCCTTGGTCATAGAAGTAAGATAGTTCATCACAAGAAACATAAACAAGGGGAAATTGGGACCATGGGAGAGAGACTTATATTTAAATAGCTTGAATATCATAAGTGGGTGAAAGCTCAAGCACTATACATATCTTGTGCAATAATACCTCTAACATAGAACTTAGCGGGGGCCAAGACAAGCAATTTAGCTCATCCTAATAGTCAAAATATACCAAAGAGTAAAGATAGTCTTTAATACATAGTATAGGAACATAGATATTGCCCTCGGACATGAGGACTCACCAACTAGGTTAAATAGAAGCCACTAGCCACATGGAGAAGGATGATGACCAAATGAAGCTCCGTTTCCTACATGGTAACATCATGTAAGCATAGAGTATGCATTAGTATGTTTGAATGTACTAAGTATATAGGATGCAATGCAACAAGAGATAGGCAACATAATCGAAATTAATAAATATAGATAATGGATAGCATAGTAATGATATTACATACATGAATGATGCTCATATAAATCATAATAAATAAGTAGAAGGATACCATCATGATAGACCAAGCAACTAGTGCTTAGAATACAAGGTTTGGCACCCCCTTAGAGGGTTTAATCAATATATGAACATCACACCCTTCATCAAGGTGGCCAAGGTATCAACCCCTAAACAATGTTTAATAGACATCCCACCCTCCATTTGGGTGGCTAAGGTATCAATCCCTTGCCGGTTAATGGACATCCCACCCTTTATTTAGGTGGCTAAGGTATCAACCCCTTGCTGGTTAATGGACATCCTACCCTCCATTTGGGTGGCCAAGGTATCAACCCCTTGCCGATTAATGGACATCCCACCCTCCATTAAGGTGGCTAAGGTATCAACCCCTTGCTGGTTAATAGACATCCCACCCTCCAATTAGGTGGTCAAGGTATCAACCCCTTACCGGTTAATGGACATTACACCCTCCAATTAGGTGGTCAAGGTATCAACCCCTTAACAATGGTTGATGGATATCACACCCTCCACCAAGGCGGTCATCTTATAATAACATTGATACTTCTCATAAACATAATTCATATACATGTTCATTTTATCATCATAAAATCATTCAATTCATAAGACATGCCTTGGACCTTCAATTCCTCAAGAAGCCACATCCGGACATTTTATTAAACACTTAGAGGGTATGTAGTGCTAGTGTAAAACCATGCAATTCAAGAGTGAAATCATGCAAGTAAATTCAATGTAAAAGCATCAATAGATACTTGGTAACACCCTCAAGCAATAGACATTAAAACCCTTCACCAAATCTTTCAATAGATCTTAGATTCATTGCTCAAAACATGATAAAACAGTCACCATTTCATAAGCTCAAACATAGTTGCAGTGAGTTTTATAATAATTAATATACATGAGTAAATCAACTTTAAATCATGCAATTTTGAGGAAACAGAAGCTTAGGTATCATGGGTGAAAGGAACCCATGAAATAAACCTACATACCTTAGCTTTGAAGAACCCTTGAAAGACATTGGAGATGGAGATTTGAAGCTTGAATGAAATTCTTGAAGAAATCCTTAAGATTGGTCTTGAGTTTTGGGACTTCAATTTAGTGTGAATATGAGTCTAAGTGTTTAAGAGGATATTGGGTAATGTTAAGGATTATATAAGGGTGAAATAAGGCTAAGGATAGGTATTATCACGTATGGGGCCCCTTATGCCCAAGACATAAAAGTCTTGGACCTAAGTCAAAAATCAGGACAATTTTAACACTACTGCATCTCGCGGAAGGAACGCACACTTACACAATTTTTCATGTCACTTTGAAAATTTGGATTTTACTACGGTTGCTCTAAAATTTGGGTCAAACCCATTTCTCACTCAATTTTTCCCTAGAACAAGAATATGAAATTGGATTTTTGAAATAACGTCCGGACTTTTAAATATATTGAAATTACGATTCTAGGCACTTTCGAGGCACATTTTCGGGCACTTTGGGTCGTTTCATGTGTCACATCTAGTGCCTAGGATTGGGTCATGACAATAGCACCCTTGAACTCTTCTGAGGCTACCCCTCCATATTGAGGAGCTTGAGGAGTGGGAAGGGTCGGTTACTCCTCGGGTGTACAGGCTCTCCTTAGCCTTCCTCTTGCTATCAGCATGATCTAGAAGAAACAAGAGCATTCATTAGGAAAAAATCCTAATATTTATATCTAAACCATGCTTTAGACCATAAAGAAGTGAAACATTTCCTAAAATGCCTTATAGCCTTCCATTCATAGTTGTGTTACGCTTCACAAACATGAATAAGACTTTAATAGGCTGATTTTCGCGGACAATTAACAATGTAGTACTCTGATACCAAGTTTGTCATGACCCAAGCCTATGGCCTAGACGTGACACAATGAATGGGGAACCCAAAGCGACCCCAAACAAGCCTATTAGCATATCATTCACACATCTTTGGTCGTGAAAGCAAATAAATATCAACAAGTGATATAATTAAAAAAGAGAAGTAGGACTAAGGAATTCTTTGATAAACAAAAAAGTATAAAATTGTCAACCTCATAGCATAAATATATCATAGTACCTAACAACACCTCTAACTTGGAATAGAGCGGGGGCCAAGAAACTCCTCGGGCTCACCCTCATAATAATAAGTGTTCAAAATGATAAGTAGATAATGTCCTTGGAATTAAGGACACACCAAGCTTTATCCAAGAATCACACTAGCCATGTGGAGGAAGATGATCAAAAGGAGCTCCAGTTCCTACATGCTGATATCATGTAGCCATAGAATATACGTTAGTACATTTGAATGTACTAAGTATAGGGGATGCAATGCAACAAAGACATAAGCCATTATATTCAAAATGCATAGTCATAGGCAATAGATATATAATCTTAATATGACATGCATGATCAATGCTTGTAATAAAACATGTTTGTAAATCATTCAACTTGCATGGCATACCTACATATATGGGAAGAGACCTTAACTGACATGAATAAGACCAAACGAGCTATAACTTGGAGTCTCGATTATTACCTCTCATCAGTAAAGAGGTGGTCTACTTGCCATGGTAAACTACACTTCACCTTACGGGAACATGACCCATTTTGTACGAAGTAACCCTTCTTATGGGAACATGACCCATTTCGAAAAGAATTTCATGCTAAAGTGCACTAGATGGATCCACTAGTATAGCAAGGGTAATAATAACAATCCTATGGTGGCACATTGTCCGAGGAAAGCAGTATGGACCCTTGAAGATAGTCCATGTTGACATCCAATCCATAGGTGCTAAGTCTAATCCCACGAAATACTTGAAATAGTCATACTTTAACAATAACATGAATATGTTGTAAGAATATGACTTGAGTAGCTCATAAACATGCTTGACCTCTAGTAGTGAGTCTAACTTGAATATGAGAATAGATTATAATCATACATGAACCCTTCCTTTAGCATCAATGGCTCACAAGAGGTAAAAATCTTGAAGTAGGGCTAAACTTGATACTTGTAAAATCATAGATACATTTTATCAATTCAATACATACTTGAAAGCCCTTAATCATCATGAAGTCACTTTACTTGTAAATCATGTAATCGATCCTCAACAACTTGAGAACTCTTGTCACGTCATTTTATCAAACACATGGTATGTTCATGATGCTTGTTCAAAATCATACAATTAAAGAGTGAAACAAGATGAGTAAACTCAATACAAATCAACCCACCAACATATAGTAAAACCCTCATGTTGGGTACCTTGAAATCCATCACAAAAGCTCATAATATTTCATAGTTTCATAGCTCAAGACATGCATAATCTCAATAGAGAAAATCAATTCATGGAATAAGATTGAAATAGACATTCATGAATAATCAATCAACACTTGATAAAACCCCAATATAATCTACACTCATAAATCGTAATAAGAGTACACATAGGTAATACAACTTAAAATCATGAAATTTTCATTAAAAAAAAAGGTTGAGCTCCATAGGTGAAAGGACCTATGGATAGAGACCCGCATACCTTAAACCTTGAATTCCTTGAAATGAACTTGAAGTAGACTTAGAGCTTGAAATGAGTCCTTGAGTCCAAAAATGAAGCTTGAAATCCTAAGATTTGGATGAGAGAGTTGATAGAGTCTTAGAGAGATTTTAGAGAGGGTTTTGTGAGTTATAGAGCTGAAAAATGGCTAAGTATGGGTGATTTCACGTTTAAGTTGGAATGGGGCTATGACCCCAATGCCCTTGGGAGAATTAAGAAAGCCAAGGAAAATAATGCACTGGTCCGCACCACTAGCGTGACACGGACCAGATGCGGACCACGAAGTACACTAGTTCGTGCCCCTGGCGCGTGGCAGCCAGGGGCCCAGACAACCACTGGAATTCAAAAATTAGCGAAAATTATTTTTCGGTACAAGTCCTTTAAAATCTTGATTATACCCATCTCGCACTCAAGTTTTCCCCTGGATTGAGAATATGAAGTCCGATTTCAAATTTACACATGAATTTTGAGATATATAGAAATTATGATGATGGGGCATTCCGAAGCACATGAGGGGCATTTCAATCATAGACTTTGAAATGGATACCAATGTGCCAATTATCTTTGGTAGCCATTCTTAGCCACCGGAAGAGCTATTTTGGATGTACAGAGTGGAGATCTTATGTTTAGAGGGAATGATGAGGAAGTGTTGTTGAACATATGCAAAACTCTAAAGCTGGGAGATGATCCCGAATTATTTTCAGTGATAGGCCAATCGACGGTGACTTGATGAAGAAGAGGAACTATATCATGCCACTAAATTAAATGAGGTGCTGATTGGGAGGCAACCTGTCACGACTCGGACCTAGGGTCTAGGAGTGACATGGCAAACGGGAACCCGAGAGTCCCTAGAAAAGCCTCAAAGTATATATATTCAGATGATTTGTTCAGAACTATATATAAACAATAAACACATAGTTCTAAGGGATGGAAAAGAAGGACTCACATTATGGGGATGACATAGGGAGAAGGATTAGCATGGATCCACATAACACGTAGCACATGAAGACTAAGGGGCAGGTAAGTATGACTCACTCAATGGGGCAAATTCGGGACATAAAATCTTTTACATCATAGCATAAAACATATTATAATACTCATATTCAATCAATATAATAATACCCAATAGATAGACACATCCATAATCATAATCTCCAAATACAACACTTAGCATATAAACATAAAAGAATCTACAAGATGTCCAACAATGCCTCTAATCATAAGATAGGACGAGGGCTAGAAATATCCCGGTCTTACCCTCAAAGAAAATAGCATAAACAAAACTTTATAAGTAGAGGAAGGGTGGATTGTGCTTAGAAGATAAGAGTCACCACAATAAGTTTCTCAAGATCCAATCTAGCTATCATACAGTAGATGAAAGTAATCTTTGCTCCCTACATGGTTAGATCATGTAAGAAAAAAGTATACATTGGCATGTTGGAATGTAATAAGTATGCGGGTATACAATGCAATGACTTACCAAACCTATATTGAATGTTAGATGACAAGAGCACATAATAAATAAGGTAATAAAATAATACGCTATGAGATTCATCATGCGTGAAATGCAATAATACTCACATATAGTGGGGATGGGACCATAGCCAACATCTCAAACTCATGTGATCAATTACATAAATTTGCCTGATGTTGACCTCCCATCGGGTGAGAGAAGATTACTTACCAAAGGTAATTTACACCACACCTTACGACCCAGTCATTTTGGTGTGATGACCACCTTCCTTAGGACCCAGTCATTTCAGAAGGATTTCTATTTCATTTCATATCATATCATATCATATCAATATGTAACCATTCCTTATGGCTCAGTCATTTCCGTAATGGCTACCACATACCTATGTTGGCACATTGTTTAAAAAAATGGAAAGGGTCCTTGGAGATATCCTTGACGCCCCAAATCCATTCGGTGCTAAGTCATCATCCCACAAGAATACTTATACATATTCTTGCTTTCAAAAGAGGCAATAGTCATTTCAAATTATTTTAATGTAGACTTAGACTTAAAAGCCAAATCACATTTCAATCAATACTTTTCAAGCATAGTAATCGCTCATTTACTTAACAATATGGTGCAAGTACACAATATGTTCCAAGAGCCAATAACAATAGACATTTATGTGATTAGATTCTTGTCATATCCATACATGTGAGCTTAACCCACTGATAATTCCATAAAATATATTCATGAATGTGTATGCTATGAATTATAGGTGAATAACAATGGGAAATATAGATTCAATCTTAAATCAGCACTTCAATATAGAATTCAAGTAAATCCATAAGTAAAATCCACATTCAAATCACAATTTAGTTTACCCATGCTTAAATCAAACTTTAAAGGGACAATCCAAATTCAAATCTTAAAAGTACTATGTAATTCAACATATTAAGGATTAAATCAACCTAAAATCACCAATAAAGCATACCCCATAGTTCAATTGAATTTAATAAACAATAATCTTCAAAATCCATATTTAAAGTAAGCAAAATTTCATAAAATTCATGTGAAAAGATGTTGGGTCATCTTGGTTTAAAGAGACCAAGAATCAATCCTACATACCTTAGCTAATAGAGAAGATTCAAGAAGAAATTTGATGAAGAAAAGGGTCTTCCCTTTATTCCCAAGCTTAGTCTTCACAAGAATTCTTGAGAGAGTTCTTAGGAGAGAGTTCAATATAATTCTAAGTGTAAGAATGAATTTGAATGAGGGAAATAGAGTATAGGTCATTTGAATATTTTTAGGGAGCACAAAAAGTCACAAAAGACCCTTAGGAGAAACTATAATTATGAAAATACCATTAATGAAACGACTAGAAAAATGTTGCTGGGTGTCTCATGGGAGGGTATACTGTCCGTGCATGGATATACAGATTGTATACTTGCTCTATGATCCAACAATTAGAAGAAATTCCACTGACAAAAGTCCAAGATGGTAATTCCATACTTAGAAAAATTCAATGTAGGCACCCATGCGAACGACTTTAAGGTCTGTACCAAGGTATACAGACCATATACCTCCTTTGTGAATCTTCACATAGAAAAATTCTTCAACGACCAAGTTTCAAGATGGTGATTCAATACTTAAAAAATATTCACTTCGACACCTATAAGCGAGGCCTCATGGATTGTGAAGGACTATACGGTCTGTGAGAGGGTCCATGTGTGAAATGCATTGGCAAAATTATAGATTTTCAAGGCCAAGGCTACCCATATGGTTCACCACATAGACTGTGAAGCGTGTCATGGATAATGTGGGGTCGATGTATGGTATTAAAATGACCCCAAAAAAAAGTACCCGAAAATATGCCTCAAAAGTGCCCAGAATTGTAATTTTCACATATCGCAAAATTCGTGCATGATATTGAAAATCCAACTTCATATTCTTGTTCAAGGAGTCAAATTGAGTGGGGAATGGGTATAACTCTAATTTAAGAGCAATCATAGAAAAATTTGAAAATCACAAAAATGTGATTTCCAGAGACGATCTGCACCCCTGGCGCGACGCGCCAAGGGCACGCTTCTGTGTAATTTTGTGGTCAGTTTTCTATCTCAGTCCAAGATTTTGGGTCTTGGTCCTAAGTGTTCCCATGCGTGAAAATGCCTATACTTAGCCTTATTTCACCCTCATATCATTCAAGACATTCTGAAATACTCTCCAATACTTAGACAATATTTTATCTCCAAATTTTTAGTCCCAAAACTCATCTGGATCTTAAGGTTCTCATTCAACCTTAATACATTCTCAAACACTTAGAAAATATTTCACCTCCTAAATTAAAGTCTCAAACTCATCCAAACTCTAAGGCTCTCAATCGAACTTCAATTCTCCGTCTCTAATATTCATCAAGTTCATCTCCAAAGCTAAGGTATGTGGGTTTCTTTCATGGGTTCCTTTCACCCATATTGTCCTAGCTTCCTTTTCTTAAAAATTGCATGATTTAAAGTTGATTTACTCATGGGTCTCATTTATTATAAAAACTGCTGCACACAATGTTGGGGTTTCTAAAATTGTGACTATTTTACTATGTTTTGATCTATAAATCTAAGATCTATTGTAAGGTTTGATGAATGATTTTGATGTATATTGCTTGAAGGTGTTACCAAGTATCTATTGTTGGTTTTATATTGAATTTTTTAGCATAATAACACTCTTGAATTTCATGGTTTTACACTAGAACTATACACCTTCTAAGTGTTTGATATAATGTCCGATTATGGGTTCTTGAGGAATTAAAGATCTAATGCATGTATGAGTTGAATGACTATATGATGATGAAATGATTATAAAATGATAATGGAAGATAATGAAATGATGATGAAAATGAATATATGTATATAATGATGAAAGGAGTGTATATATATGATATTATCTCTATAGTGTTGGGGATGACCAAGCCTAGCTCGAGGGGTGGTACGCCCAAGCAACTTATTGAGGGGTTGGTACCTTGATTGCCTAGCTCGAGGGGTGGTAGGCTAGGGTAGCCTTGTTGGGGGTTGGTACCCATCAACCTTGATGGGGGGTTTGTACTCCTTCAACCTTATTGGGGGGTTTGAACTCTAACAACCTCATGAAAGGGTTTGTACCTAATGCGCCCCTCCAAGAAGGTGGTCAGCATTGGATTGCACTAAGAATGGTCACTCCTTACACTTGTATTATGATCTATATAAGCATAATTTTACTTCAAGTAACACTCATACATGCCATATTGCTATAAGCTTATTCATTACCTATGTTATGCATTTATTTATGATGCTTATCCCTAGTTGCATTGCATCCGACATACTTAGTACTTTCAAACACACTAACACATACTCTATGCCTACATGATGTCACCATGTAGGAACCAGAGAGCATCGCTTGATCATTATCCTCCTCCACTTGGCTAGTAAGATTGTCTCTCAAGCTTGTGGTGATTCCTCCATTCTGGGGATTTTACTTATGATCTCTTGTTATGTACTAAGACTATCTTTATTATGTTATAGTGTTGACTATGAGGGTGATCCCAGTTGCTTGTCATGGCCCCCGCTCTTATCTATGTAGTAGAGGTGTTGTTGGACATATTATGTATCTATGTCATAAGCCTTGACTCAATTGTTCTTGATGTCTATGATATGAAAATGTTTTTGTTAGCTCCAGTTGTCCAAATTTACTACTTGTTGTATAATATTGCTTTTGCGACCAAGAATGTGTAATGATATGTTAAGACGCTTGCTTAGGGTCCTCTCGGATTCCCATGTGTCGTGTGACATCTAGGATCTAGGCTTTGATCGTGACAAACTTGGTATCAGAGCACTAGGTTGTTAGATGCTCAGAGACCAACACATCCCGTTGATTAAAGTATTATTCATGGTTGTGTTGTGCACCACGACTATGAATAGCAAGATATGTGACATTTTAGGAAATGTTTCCCATCTTCATGTTCTAAGTCGTACTATAGATTTGATGTATGTTTTTCTCCCCTAATGATTTTTTTTGCTATGCTAGATCATGTCTAACATAAGAGGAAGACAAGCCCGCACACCAGAGGAGCAACCGGCCAATGGAGAGCATAGGGATTCTCTCACTTTACTTGCACAAGTTGTGGCTAATCAAGTGAATCAAGGGGCCCAAGCCCCTCATGCTCCTACACCGGCCTCTTTGGTATGAGACTTTATGAGAATGAATCCCTCAAAATTCCATGGGTCAAAGGTGAATAAGGACCCCCAAGAATTTATTGATGTGGTCTACAAGATTTTTTCTATCATGGGTGTGAGGTCAGAGGATAAGATGGAGTTGGCAGCCTACCAACTCAAAGTGTTATCACAAATATGGTTCACACAATGGAAGGAGGAGAAGGGAGTCAACTATGTGGTGCTTTAGGAAGAGTTCAAGGTGGCTTTCCTTCATCGATTCTTCCCTCTTGAACTTAGGGAAGCTAAATTGGTGGAATTTTTGAATTTGACGCAAGGGCCTTTGAGTGTGAGTGAGTGTGCCCTCAAGTTTACAAAATACTCTATGTATGTTGCACATTTGGTGGCCGACTCAAGACATACGATGAAAATATTTGTGATGGGTGTTTTTGACTTGGTTAATGAGTGTTAGTCTGCCATATTGATTAGTGACATGTACTTGTCATATTTGATGACCTATGTCGAACAAATGGAAGAGGAGAAATTAAGGAAGAAAAGGCGTCATGAGGCCAAGAGGGCTCATTTTGAGGGTAAGTTCAAAAATAGTGGCAGGTTCCATCAAGACCAAAGGTTTACTCATGCATTGGATAAGAGGGTTGCAAATAATTTTCCAAGAGCCTAAGGAGATAGGGGTGTAGCTCCTATTGATGTGTGTTCGAAGTGTGGTAAGGGACCATCCATGCTTGAGAAATACTAGTGCATGTTATGGTTGTGGATAAATGGGGTATAAGCTGATAGATTGTCCTCGAAACCTGAACAAGGGCAAGGAGGTTCATCCACAAAGTGCTAATGTGGTCTTATTAGGGAGAGGTGGCCAAAAAAATGGTGCTCCAGTTGTTTTACTTTGCATAAAAGGCAAGGGGTTGATGAGGTGCCCGATGTCATTACGGGTATGTTGATAGTCTTTGATTTTGATATGTATGCTTTGATTGATCTAGGTGTGATTGTTTCTTTTATTGCCCCTTTTGTTGCAAAAAAGTTTCATATTGAGCCCGAATTGTTGCATGAGTCATATGAGGTGTTTACTCCTATAGGGGCATCTATTGTTGCTAGAAAGGTCTATAGAAATTGTCCCATTTGCATATTACATAAATGTTGCCTTGTGATCTTGTTGAATTAGACAATGTTGATTTTGATGTCATTCTTGGGATGGATTGGTTTACATGCATACTATGTTTTTTTTGTAGAACCCATATGGTTAAATTTCAATTCCCAAATGAACCCATCCTTAAGTGGGAGAGTCATGATGCAGTGGTCAAGGTAGATAATCTCTTGCATTAAAACCCATAAGTTAACCACTAAGGAGTGTCATTACTATCTTGTGAGGGTTAGGGATGTGGATCCTAAAGTCCTTCCTATGGATTCGGTTTCGAATGTAAATGATTTTGTTGATATCTTTCTAAACTAAGTTCCCGGTGTTCCTCCAGAAAGGGAAATAGATTTTTCGTATAGTCCTCCTCCCTAATACTCAACACATTTTTGTTCCCCCTTATCGAATAGCCCTGACGGAGTTGAAGGAGATAAAGGAATAATTGAGGGACTTGTTGGGGAAGGGTTTCATTAGACCTAGCCATTTTTAGGGTTCACCGGTGTTGTTTGTGAAGAAGAAGGATGGGTCTCTTAGAATGTGCATTGACCAATCGCAAGGGGCTAGCCACTTCTTTATGATTGATCTTCGGTTCGAGTAGCATCAACTGAAGGTGAGGGAGTATGATATTCCTTAGATGGCCTTTCGAACTAGATATGGGCATTTTGAATTTATTGTGATGTCATTTGGGTTAACCAATGCACCGACCATCTTTATGGATCTAATGAATAGGTTCTTTAAACCC
>DF360041.1:6512-26105 GCA_000787875.1 Solanum virginianum | reverse complement strand
AAGCTTGTAGCATCAAATTAGAAGAAGAATCAAAAATCAACAATTGTTTTTGGGGTACTGTAGCAAATCACTGTAGCAACCCGAGAGGGTTGCTACGGTTCATTCCTTCATTTTTTCTAAGTGTTCAAGAAGAATTAATGTTTTGTATTTCCTCTTGCACATATATGTATATATAAAATCAAGGAGAGGTGTATGCATATATATGTGGGGTGTTACAGAAAAGTGTGAGATTTGGTTAAGGGAGGTTGCCTTCCTAGGATATGTGGTGTCGGGGATGGTATTAAGGTGAATCCTAAGAAGATGGATGTGATTAGAAACTGGCCTAGACCATTGACTGCATCGGATATTAGGAGATTCTTGGCCTTAGCGGGGTACTATCGGAGGTTTGTGAATGGGTTCCCTTCTATTGCTTTCCCTATGACAAAGTTGACTCAAAAGAAAGCCAAATTTGTGTGGTTCGATGAATGTGAAAGGAGTTTCTAAATGTTGAAAGATAAGCTTGTGTCCACTCATATATTGTCACTACCGAAAGGGTTAGAGGGATTTGCTGTGTATTTTGATGCTTCCCCGACTGGTTTGGGTTGTGAATGGTAAGGCCATAACATATGCATCTAGGCAACTCAAAGTGCATGAAAGGAACTACCCTAGCCATGAGCTTGAGTTAGCCGCCATCGTGTTTGCATTAAAGATTTAGTGTCGCTATTTGTGTGGGGTTTATATTAATGTGTTCAGAGATCATAAGAGCCTCCAATATGTCTTCGCTCAAAAGGATCTCCACTTGAGGCAAAGAAGGTCGCTAGAACTTCTCAAAGACTATGATATGAGTGTGCATTATCATCCCGATAAGGCTAATGTTATGGCAGATGCCTTGAGTAGGGTGTCTATGGGTAGCCTAACTCATGTTGATAGTGGTGATAAAGAGGTTGCTAGGGAGGTTCATCAGTTGACTATATTGGGGGTCAGGTTTGAATAAATGGATAATGGTAGTGTTTTTGTGGTTAATGGTTCTTAGTCTTCCTTGGTTGATGAGGTGATAGCAAAGCCAAACCTTGATCCCACCTTGTTATAGTTGAAGGCCTTGGTGCAAGAGGACAAGGTGGAGGTTTTCTCCTAAGAGGGAGATGGGGCCCTCAGGTACCATGGTAGGTTGTGTGTGCCTTGTGTTGATGGTTTGAGGGAGAAAATCCTTGATATATGATATGATTGATGTTATGATGATGAAATGAGCTTAAGCATATGATATAATCTATATAAAGTGTTGCATTAGACCATGCCCGGTCCGGGGGCTCTATCCCCCCGGTTCCACCAAAATGTATAGAGATTTGAGGGATGTGTATTGGTGGGGACATATCGAATCATGGGGCTCAATTTACTTCATACTTTTGGAGGTCCTTTCAAAGGGTTCTTCATACAAGAGTTAAGCTTAGTACGACCTTTCACCATGATAATGATGGCCAAGATGAAAGGACTATCTAAACACTTGAGGATATGCTTCCGGTTTGTGTGTTAGAGCTCAAGGGTAGTTTGGATGATCATCTTCCATTGGTTCAGTTTGCAATGGTAGACATTGTAGATCACTAGTTAGGTGGTTTGAGGTTAGAGAGCTGGCTTTGTTAGGGCCAAATCTGGTTATGGAGGCTCCTGAGAAGGTTAAGATGATTGGAGAAAGGTTGAAGACGGCCAGAAGTCGCCAAAAATCTGATGCCGACGTGAGGAGAAACGATCTTGAATTCAAGGTTGGTGATTGGGTCTACTTGAAGGTGTCATCCATGAAGGGTGTGGTCCATTTTGGCAAGAAGGGCAAGTTAAGCCCTAGATGTGTGAGTCCTTATAGGGTGATGAGAACGATTGGTAAGGTGGCCTACCAGCTGGATTTTACTATTGAAATGGAGTTGGTTCATCCGGTCTTTCATGTGTCCATGTTGAGAAAGTGTGTGGGTGACCCTAATGCTATTATGCCTCGTGATGTGGTAGGTGTTATTGAAGACAATTTGAACTATAAAGAGGTTTTAGTTCAGATTTTGGATAGACAAGTGAAGCGGTTGAGGAACAAGGATATGGCTTCCGTTAAGGTCCTTTGGAGGAATCAACAAGTTGAAAGTGCTACTTTGGAGGCTGAAGTGGACATGCAAAAGTGGTATCCTTACATATTCCACTCCACTCAAGCTAAGGTATTGATATAAGTCCTCTATATGATCTAAAGTCTTATGTTCAGCCCCTATGTCATTGCATGCATTCATGTTTAAATTGACAAGTTCACACTTATGATGAGAATTTTGAGATGATGTTTAAGTGTATTATTGTATCATTTTATGGTTTGAACTAGACAAGTTTGTGTCCCCCATATATGTTTCTTTAATATTTGGAGAAGAATGTTCCCAGTGGGAGATATTGAAACGACTCCAAAAAAAAGTGCTCGAACCTCAGAAGTGTCTGCAATCATAATTTCCATATATCTCAAAATTTATCCACAATATCAAAAATTTGACTTTATATTCTTTTTTAAGGGGTCAAATTTAGTGCGAAATAGGTCTAACCCTGATTTAAGAGTAACTAGAGAAAAATTAGAAAATCACAAAAAATGCGATTTCTAGAGACGATTCGCTCCCCTAGTGCGACGCACCAAGGGCGCGCTTCTGTGTAATTATATGGTAAATTTTGTATCTCGGTCCAAGACTTTTGGGTCTTGGACTTAAGTTTTTCATGCGTGAAAATGCCTATACTTAGCCTTATTTTACCCTCATATTATTCAAGAAATTTCCAAATGCACTCTCAAACACTTAGAAAATATTTCACCTCTAAATTCATGTCTCAAACTCATTCGGATTCTAAGGCTCTCAATCAAACTTCAAGTCTCCATCTCTAATCTTCATCAAGTTCATCTCCAAAGCTAAGGTATGTGGGTTCCTATCAAGTCTCTATTTTTAATCTTCATCACATTCATCTCCAAAGCTAAGATATGTGGGTTTCCTTCATGGGTTTCTTTCACCCATGATGCCCAAGCTTCCTTTTCTTAAAAATTCCATGATTTATAGTTGATTTACTCATGGGTCTCATTTATTATGAAAACCATTGCACGCTATGTAGGGGTTTATGAAATTGTGACTGTTTTATTATGTTTTGAGCTATAAATCTAAGATCTATTGTAAGATTCGCTGAATGGATATGATGTATATTGCTTGAGTAGGGGTTTATGAAATTGTGACTGTTTTATTATGTTTTGAGCTATAAATCTAAGATCTATTGTAAGATTCGATGAATGGATATGATGTATATTGCTTGAGGGTGTTACCAAGTATCTATTGATGGTTTTACACTGAAGTTTCTAGCATGATAACACTCTTGAATTACATGGTTTTACACTAGCACTACACACCCTCTAAGTATTTGATAAAATGTCCCTTTATGGGTTCTTGAGGAATTGAAGGTCCATTGCATGTCTTATGAGTGGAATTACTATATGATGATGAAATAATGATGGAACATAATGAAATGATGATGAAAAAGAATGTATGTATATAATGATGAAAGAAGTGTATATATGTGATATTATCTGTTTAGTGTTAGGGACAACTAAGCCTAGCTCGGGGAGTTGTAGGCCTATGTAACCTATTGAGGGGTTGCTACCTCGATCTTCTAGCTTGAGGGTGGTAGGCTCGGGTAACCTTGTTGGGGGTTGGTACCCATCAACCTTGATGGGGGCTTTGCACTCCATCAACCTTATTGGGGCGTTTGTACTCCATCAACATCATGAAGGGGTTTGTACCTCATGTGCCTCTCCAAGGAGATGGTAAGCCTTGGATTGCAATAAGAATCATCACTCCTTACACTTGTATTATGATCTATATAAGCATGATTTTACTTTAAGCATCACTCATACATGTCATATTGCTATAAGCTTATTCATTGCCTATGTTATGCATTTGTTTATGTTGTTTATCACTCGTTGCATTGCATCCTACATACTTAGTATATTCAAACATACTAGCGCATACTCTATGCCTACATGATGTCACCGACTAGTAATCGGAGCACCACTTCATCATCCTCCTCCTGCACGTGGCTAGTACGATTATCTCTCAAGCTTGTGGTGAGTCCTCCATTCCGGAGGCATTGCTTATGATCTCTTGCTATGTACTAAGATTATCTTTCTTTTATGTTATGTGTTGACTATGAGGGTGAGCCCGGTTTTTTGTCATGGCCCCCGCTCTTATCCATGTAGTAGAGGTGTTGTTGGGCATGTTATGTATCTATGCTATGACTCTTGACTCTCTTGTTTTTGATGTCTATGATATGAAAGTGTTTCCCTTAGCCCCGGTTGTTCAAATTTACTACTTCTTGTTGCATTCTATTGCTTCTACGACCAAGGATGTGTAATGATATGTTAAGGGGCTTGCTTGGGGTCCCCTCGGATTCCCATGAGCCGTGTTATATCTAGGCCCTAGGCTTGGGTCATGACAGGTATTTCATAGTCTCAAACTCCATATTAAAACCCACACACCACACACAAGGCCAAGGGCCACTTCAAAGAGCCTTCACACGGTCCATATACCCTCATACGAACCGTGAACGCTTTCATGGAGCGTCACCTTGGTCAAAAATTTTTTGGAACCAAATTTCCGAGCTCCATTAAGGTCGTACAAAGTCCATGTCCTTACATCATCTCACCCATGGGAACATTCATCCTAGAATGTGCTAGAACAAGGCTTGAAAGGTTTGACTTAGAATATGAAATATCAAACCATAAGATATAATGCATATTTCATCACTTGGAAATCATAACGTCATTAAAACTCATATCAAAACTTGCTCAAATCATCTAAAACATCATAGAAATAATTTTCGTGCACATATATATACATGTCATGCCATGAAACTCAAGTGTGAAAGAATTAGGACCACTTGGAATAGAAAGAACCTAATACCTTAGGCTTGAGTAGATTAAGAATGATGAGATATCATTTCATCAGGTTCTACTCCACCTCTTATGTAGCACTCACTCAGAACGTGTTTTCTCCAAAGTACCTTAATCAAAGTCACATCATTGTTTCGAAGCTGTTTCACTTACCTATAAAAAATCTCAACCAGAACTTCCTTATAAGACAAGTTCTTCTCAACCTCAACACCTTCCAAAGGAACAATGGTACTAGGATCACCAACCAACTTTCTCAACATGGACACATGGAAAATCGAGTGAATAGAGCTCAAATCCATAGGCAAATCCAACCTATAAGCCACATTTCGAATCCGCTCAACAATCTCATAAGGACCTACATATAGGGGACTTAGATTACCCTCCTTTCCAAAATGTATTACACCCTTCATAGGTGAGACTTTCACAAACGCCCAATCGCTAACATGAAACTCAAGATCCCTCTTCCTCATATCTGAATAGGACTTTTTTGCAACTTTGGGCCATCTTCAACCTCTCTCTACTCAACTTCACCTTCTCCATAGCCTCTAACACCAAATCTAGGCCAATCAAAGTCATCTCTCAAAACTCAAACCACCCAACCAATGATATACTTCTCCTACCATACAAGGCCTCAAAAGGTGTCATACCAATGGTAGTATAAAAGCTATTATTACAAGTAAACTGAATGAGTGGAAGATGATCATCCCAATTACCCTTGAATTCCAATGCACGAGCCCTCAACATGTCCTCTAAAGTTTGAATTGTCCTCTCGGCTTGTCCATTGATTTGAGGATAAAAGGTGGTACTCAACTTCTTTTTAGTACCAAGTCCTCTTTGAAATGACCTCCAAAAAGTGAGAAGTAAATTGGCTGCCACGATCCAATATGATAGACCTAGGCACACCATCTAACCTCACCAACTCATGGATATATAGCCTTGCATAATCTTTGATCACAGTTTAAGTAGTCTTGATCGGTAGGAAATGAGTTGACTTAGTCATTCAGTATCAATAATAATCCAAATTGAGTCAAATTGCCTTCGTGTCTGAGGCAAACGAATCACAAAATTCATGTTCACATCTTTCCTCTTCCAAGTAAGTATCTCAATATCTTGAGCCAAACCACCGGACCTTTGGTGCTCTACCTTCACTTGTTGACAATTAGGATATTCAGAAACTACCCTATATCCTTCTTTATACATGCTACTAATACACTTCCCTCAAATCCTGATACATCTTAGTAGGTCTGGGGTGAATGGAATAATGAGATTATGGGCTTCACTCATGATCAAACTCCTAAGATCATCTACATCCAGAACACATAACCGATCTTGATATGAAAGCACACCATCTCCCCCTTGGGAGAAGACCTCTATCGTCTTTTCAGCAACCAACTTCTTCAACTTAACCAATGACGGATCAAGATCTTGCTTAGCCTTAACATAAACAATCACAGAAAATTCGACCCCATTCTCAATATGAATACCACCATTATTAGAGTTAGCCTACCTAACACCCAATCTAGCAAAATAGTGAATATCTTTTGCCAACTCTTCTTCCCTTCATCAGTATGAGCCACACTTCCCATAGACAACCTACTAAGAGCATCGACTACAACATTTGCCTTGCCGCGATGATATTATACACTCATCTCATAGTCTTGAAGGAGTTCCAACCATCTCCTTTGCCTCAAGTTAAGATTCCTTTGAGTGAACACATATTACAAACTCTTGTGGTTGGTGAAAAGATCAACATGAACCTCATAAAAATAGTGTCTCCAAATCTTCAAGGCAAAAACCACTACTGCTAACTCAAGATCATGAGTCGGCTAATTATGCTAATGTACCTTCAATTTCCTTGATGCGTAAGCTATCAGCTTACCGTGTTGTATAAGTACACAACCCAACCTAATTCAGGAAGAATCGCGATATACCCTAAACTTATCTAAGCGATTCGGTAGAGTCAAAACAGAAGCCGATGTAAGCTGATCCTTCAAAGCCTGAAAAATTTTCTCATACTCACTCGACCATACAAACTTGGCCTTTTCTTGTATCAACTTAGTAAATGGAGATGCAATAGATAAGAAACCTTTAACAAATCTCCTATAATAACCTTCCAACCCCAGAAAACTTTGAATATTCAAAGGAGTCAATGGTTTAACCCGATTCTTCACGGCCTCAGTCTTCTTCGAGTCAACCTTAATACCATTACCAGACTCACATGACCAAGAAAAGCTACCTCACCCAACCAAAACTCACATTTGATAAACTTATCATACAATTTCATCTCCATCAAAGTTTGAAGAACCAACCTCAAATAATCCATTTGCTCCCGCTCACATCAGGAATAAATAAGGATATCATCAATAAAGAAAACCATAAAACTTTCAAGGAATGGCTTGAATACCTAATTTATAAGATCCATAGACACAGCCAAAGAATTAGTTAAACAAAATGACATCATGATGAATTCAAAATACACATACCTAGTATGAAAGGCCGTCTTAGGAATGTCACATTCCTAACCTTTAATTGATGATAATCGAAACGGAGGTCTATCTTTGAGAAATTGGTGGCCCCTTGAAGTTTATCAAACAAGTCATCAATCCTTGGCAATGGATACTTATTCTTGATGGTCATCTTATTCAACTGCCCATAATCAATGCACATATGAAGAGATCCATTTTTCTTTCTTACCAATAACACAAGAGCACCCCTTGGAGATATACTTAGTCAGATAAAGCCCTTCTCAACATATCCTTCAACTCCTTCAACTCAGTTAGTGCCATATGATAAGGAGGGATACAGATAGGTTGAGTATCTAGGAGAAGATCTATGCCAAAGTCTACTTCCCTTTCGGGAGAAATACCAGGGAAGTCCTCGGGAAACACATCTGGAAACTCATTCACCATCGGGATCAATTTAGGACTAGGTGACTCAGATTCCACATCCTTGACCCTTTTAATATGATAGAAACACCCCTTAGAAATTATCTTTTGGGCCTTAAGGTAGGAAATAAATCGACCTTTTATAGCGGAGTCACTACACTTCCATTTAAGAATGGGCTCATTCGAAAATTGGAACTTGACATGCGGGTTCTACAATCTATATAGGAATATGAAGAATGCAACCAACCCATCTCGAGAATAACATTAAAATTAAACATCTCAAGTTCCATAGGATCACACAGGAAGTCCTTATGCAACACAAAAATAGGACAACCCCGATAAACCCTACGAGAAATAATAGATTCACCCATGGGAATATAGACTAAAAAAGGCTCTCTAAAGATTTTAGGATTCAAACCAAACTTAATAGTCAACAGAAGAGACATACAAGATAAATTGGCACCCGGATCAAGTAAGGGATAAGAATCAACATGAATGACTTTTAACATACCAGTCACAACATTCGGAGTCTCCTCAACCTCCTGACAAGCATGCAAAGCATAGAACCTGTTTCTCAGGGCAACACCTTATGGAGCTCTTTGCTAGCCTTAACCACCTTCAGTCACCTAGCCTTGACCCTTCTGAGCAACCTTAGGATAATCAGCAACCTTGTGGTTCTTATCACCACATCCAAAGCATGCACCCGAAGAATGTGATTCTTTCTATATCTGTCATACCTAGGAAGGAATGGTCCACCACCAACTGATGCCTTGGGTAGAGACACCCTAGTATTGGCACACATAGAATTAGAACCCTGGCCCTATTGAAGGTGACCATAACCACCACCCTTGGAGTTGGAGAACCCACCATCAAAACAGGCCCTCTTAGAATTATGCACCCTCTTTTCCTTGAGCTTTTCCCCCTCAATCTATTCAGCATAAGTCATCATCCTAGAGATTTCCATGTCTCATATAAGCGTAGTCATATGATACTCCTTCACCACCAAGTCAGAGACAACAAAAATACATTTGTACATTCATGCCTTGGGGTCAGCCAAAAGCATAAGAGCATACTTTGAGAGCTTTATGAACTTGAGGGCAAAGTCCCTCACACCCATACCAACCTATTTGAGGTTGATAAACTCTGTAATCTTTGCTTCCCTAAGTTCTAGTGGGATAAAACTAGCCAAAATGTGAACTTGAACTCTTCCCAAATAACAGCATTACTACAAACCCTTTTCATCAACCATTGAGTGTACCATACTTGAGCCACATCTTTCAACTGATAAGCAGCCAACTCAGCTTTCTCCTCAGAAGTGACTCATATAATAATCAACACTTTAGTGAACTCATTAGTAAATTCTTGAGCATCTTCATCAGCATTTGACCCATAAAACTCCAAACGATTCATCCAAGTGAATCGCTCACCCCAGAAGCCAAAGTGGGATCACGGGGGGAGGGGGAAAGATTAGCCTCCCTAGTCTGAGAAGTCACCACTTGTGCAAGCATGGCAAAGGTCAAACAGAATTCACCATTAGAGATAGGCTCTTCCATAATCCCTTGAGAAGCTTGGTCCTCATAAGCGGGACAAGAAAACCATCTTCTGTAATATAGCAAGGATACCATTGGGATAAGAAAACCATAATATATGGTCTAAAGCATAACATAAGACATGAAGAGGTAAGATAATTCCTAGAACATCATCATAGCCTCCCACTCATAGGCATGGTGCACTTTACACCCATGAATAACACTTTACACGACGCGACATATTGGACTCCGAGGATCATTTACAAACCTAGTGCTCTAATAACATGTTTTTCATGACCCAAACCTAGGGTCTAGGAGTGACATGGTGAATGGGAACCCGAGAGTCCCCAAACAAGCCTCAAAGTATCCATATTCACATCATCTGTTCGAAAGCGTATACAAATAGTAAACACATAGTTCTAAGGGACGAAAAATAGGACTCATGCTATAAGAAATATCATAGGAAAAGGGATTAATATGGATCCAAATAACACGTAGCATATAAAGACTAAGGGACAGGTAAGTAGGACTCATTTTATGGGGGCAATTCGGAACTTAGGATCTTTTACAATATAACATAAGAATACATTATAATACTCATAACCAAATAATGATATTCAATAAATAGCCATATCCATAAACGTAATCTCCGAATACAACACTTAGCATACAAATGTAAAAGAGTTTATAAGATGTCCAACAATCTGTCTAGTCATAAAATAGGACTGAGGCCAAGAAGTGGATGAAGGTAATCTCCAGTCCTTACATGGTTAGATCATGTAGGCAAAAAGTATGTGTTAGTCATCTAAATGTACCAAATATGCGAGTATGCAATGCAAATGACTTACCAAACCAACATTCAATGTTAGATGACAAGGGCACATAATATAGAAAGACGTATATTGCAACGAAAAGTAATATAACAATATGCCATGAGATACATGATGCGTGAACTACAATAATGCTCATACATAGTAGGGATGGAGTCATAACCAACATCTCAAACTCATGCAAACTATTACATAAATTTGCCAGATGTTAACCTTCCATTGGGTGAGAGAAGATTATTTACCAAAGGTAATCTATATAACACCTTACAACCTAGACATTTCGATGTGATGGCTAACTTCCTTATGACCTAGCCATTTAAAAAGGATTTCTATTTCACTTCATATCATATCATGCTAATAGGTAACCATTCCTTATGACCCAATCATTTTGGTAATGACTACCATATACATATAAGCACATAGTTCAAGGAAAGGGAGAGGGCCCTTGGGGATAGCCCCGATGCCCGTAATCCATTCGGTGATAAGTGTAAGGGCCCGAACGTTGTACAATTTTATTAGAGCTTGAAAATCTCAATCTTGAATAGTTTTTGAACCAAGGTGATGCTTCATGGGATCTCTTAAGAGTTTGTGTGAGGTCAGATGGCCTATGTAAGCCTCCATAAAGTGACCCTTGGCCTCATGAAGGATGTTTAGCCTTAAATATTGTGATTTAAACTAAGGTAGGCCACACATAGACATGGCCATATTGTGGGCTATGTGGTAGGATTGGTTTAGAATCCCAAAATTTTGGGACCAAGTATTGTGACATGGCCAAGTACATGTCCTGTGTAGTGTGACATAGCCCATGTGGCCTCCAATATGGCTTCAGGAGTGAAATATTTCTAAGTGTGGAATCACCATAGTATAACTTTGTTGTGGGAAATTTTCAAAAGGGAGGGGTACGGGTAGTGTCACAGCTCGTGTGACACTAAAAGACTCTTGTAGTCTCCCGTGAGGCTGATTCCATTAAAAAATTCATAGTATGGGAATTTTTGACCTTCGTCAGGTGAACATTTTTCTAAGTATTGGTTCATGGATAAGTATAAGGTCCATGTGATGTGTCACGAACTGTATAGCCTACCTTGAGACAACATTATTCAATTTTTCAACTCATTTCATTAATGATGTTTTTGTAATTATGGTTAATTCTATGTCACGACCCAAGCCCTAGGCATGACACGATGAATGGGGTAACCGAAGGAATCCCAAACAAGCCTCTTAGCATATCAATAGCACATCCTTGGTCGCAGAAACATAATAACAACAAGATAAGTTATAAATAAGTAGAACAGGACTAAGGAAAATCATTAATAGTAATAAAACCTTCATGAGTCAAGCTCATAGCACCTTGTTTCAAGTTCATAAACTCAACCAACTTTGCTTCCCTAAGCTCAGGATGGAAGAATCGATTAAGGAAGGCCAATTTAAATTTCTCCCAAAGCACCACATAGTCATTGCCTTTCTCACCCTTCCATTGATCAAACCAAATTTGGGCCACCCTTTTGAGTTGGTACGGCTCCAACTACGCCTTCTCATTTAGCACAACACCCATGATAGATAAGATTTTGTAGACTACATCAATAAACTCTTGTGGATCTTCATCCACCTTTGACCCATGAAAAACTGGAGGATTCATCCTCATAAAGTCTCTTACCCTAGCTACTGGACTTGGTTGGCTACCACTTGGGGAAGCATAATAAGAGCATCTCGGAGCTCACCACGGTTGCTTCTCGGGAGTTTAGGCTCATCTTTCTCTAGTGTATGGCATGATCTAGCATAGCAAAGAACAATCATTAGGGGGAAAACTTATCACAACTTTATAGCATGACTTAGAACATGAAGAATGAAAACATTCCCTAAAATGTCTCTTAACCTTCTATTCATAGTCATGGCGCACTTCACAACCATGAATAGAACTCTAATTGATAGAGTGTGTTAGTCTCTAAGGATCTAATAACCAAGTTCTCTGATACCAAGTTTGTCATGATTCAAGCCTAAGGCCTAGACGTGACACGGTGAATGGAGAACCCGAAAGAACCCCAAACAAGCCTCTTAACTTGTCATTACACATCCTTGGTCATAGAAGCATATAAAAGACATGTAGAATAGAGTGGGGCAATTAGGGCTAAGGGAAAACTTTGTAACATATCAGCATCAAAGACAAGGAATCATAGCTCATGTCATAAATACATAACTTGTCCAACAAATACCTCTATATACATAGATAGAGCGGGGCCAAGACAAAGTAACCAGGCTCATCCTCATAGTCAAATAGAACATAAGATAGTATCTCAATACATAGATAAGAGGAAAACATAAACCAAAGTCCCAAAATGGAGTACTCACCAACAAGCTTGGAATAGTACTATCTAGCCACGTGGAGGAGGAGGAATCAACTTGGGCACCGGTTCCTACATGGTGATATCATGTAGGTAAGAGTATACGTTAGTACGTTTGAATATACTAAGTATATGGGATGTAATGGAACAAGAGATAAGATTCATGGTCAATATGCATAACTATAGGCAATAGGTATAAAATAGCAAGATGACATCTATGATAAATCCATAAGTAAAACGTGCTTAAGTAATCAATGCTCATAAAGAATATCATATGTGTAGAAGAGACCAAACAAGATTTCCAAGGTATGAACCCCTTGGGGTTAGTGATGATGCTGCCCCATCACTTAGGTGGATGAGTACGAACCCTCATCTCTATTGGTGATAATGTCGCCCCATCACCTAGGTGGATGAGTAACAACTCTCATCTCGATTTATTAGAATAAACCTCCATCTAGATTATTGATGATGCCGCCCCATCACCAGGTGGAGAAGTACGAACCCTTCCCTCAGTTACCCGGGCTCTTGTCCCCCCGGATCGTGAATGGTCTAATGCAACACTTTATATAGAGTTCATTATATGTATAAGATCATTTCATCATCATATAGTAAATTATATCATATACATAAGCTCTTTTTGTCACCACACATCATTCATATCATATCTCATGCTTTGGGCCTTCATTTTCTCAAGAAATCATAACTGGATATTTTATCAAACACCTTGGGGCTGTGTAATAGGGGTAAAAGACTATGCAATTTAGAGATGAAATCATGTAAGACAATCTGTTGTAAAACCATCAATCAACACCTTGCAACACGACCAAGATATTAACATCAAAACCCCTCATCAAATCCAACATTAGCTCTAAGTTCTAGATCTCGAAACATGCTAAAACAATCATACTTTCATGAACTAAAATCACTGTGCAGTAAATTTCTCAATATATAAGACCCACAAGTAAAATCAACTTTAAATCATGCAATTCAAGTAAAAAGAGAACTTAGGCACCATAGGTGAAAGGACCCAATGGTTCAACACCACATACCTTAACATTATTAAGTAAAAGAGGGTTCAGGCACCATAGGTGGAAGGACCCAATGGTTCAACATCACATACCTTAGCTTTGGAGAAGTTCTTGGTGAAGGTTAACAATGGAGACCTGAAGCTTGAAGAGAATCCTTAAATCTGGATGAGGGTTTGGGTCTTGAATTTGGGACGAGAAGAGAAATTCCTATTCTTGTCCCTTGAAAGAATAGTAATTATAAATTTTAAAGGAACGAGAAGAGAAATTCCTACTAAAGTGTGCCCAAGGCACGTTCTGGGAGCATTGCGAACAGCTAACTGGAAATTATCCCTTGAAAATTTATAATTGCTATTCTTTCGCTTTTAAATCGAGGTTAGACCCTTTTTCACCTAATTTTGACCCTCTGATCACAAATATGAAGTCAGATTTTCAAAATAACGAATGAATTTTTAGATATAAAGAAATCAAATATTGGGCATTCCGAGGCACGTTTTGTCACATTTTTGAAATAATGAATGGTTTTTTTAGATATATGGAAATTAAAATTTTAAGCATTTCAAGGCACATTTTTGGGCACTTTTGGGGTGGTTTCAACATGCAATTTTCATAAAAAGGGAGATTGGGCTCCATGGGTGAAAGAACCCAATGGATGAAATCTACATAGCTCAAACTTGAGTTTCCTTGAGTTGAGCTTGAAGAGAACTTGAGGCTTCAAGAGAATCCTTGAATTCGAAAGCTAGGCTTGAAATCCTTCAAATTTGAATGAGATATTTGGTTAAGTCTTGGAGAAGGTTTTGAGAGGGTCTTGAGTGATATAAAGTTGAAATATGGCTATGTATAGGTATTTTCACGCATAAGTGGGCATGGGGCTATGACCCCAATGCCCTTGGGCCGAAATGAAAAGCCAAGAAAAAACTTACACTAGTCTACATCCTTTGTACAATGTGGACCCTTCTCACAGCCCTAGTTTGTACTACTCCACACCCCTAGCGAGTATCGTGCAGGGTGCAGACAGACACTAGATAAGAAAAATTAGTGAAAATTATTTTTTGCTATAGGTCCTCTAATATCAAATTTATACCCATTTCCCACTTAATTTTGCCTCTAATCCAGAATATGAAGTCAAATTTTTGATATCACGCATAGATTTTGAGATACATGGAAATTACGATTATGGGTATTTCAAAAGAAAATTCTTTTGGCATTTTGGGGTCATTTCAATATCTCCCCTTTGGGAACATTCATTGCCGAATGTCAAAGAAATGTACATAAGATAAGTAATCATGATGATTTCAGCCCGACATGAATTCAACAAATGTATTTAAACATCATTTCAAAAATCTCATCATGAATGTCAAAAATCGCCATAAACTTGTCGACATAAACATGAATACATGCAAAATGACATAAGGGCTTAAACTTAAGACTTGAAATCATATAGGGGACTTAAATTAGAACCTTTAGCTTGAGTAGAGTGAAAGATATATGGATATTACTTTATCATGTCCACCTCGGCTTTCCATGTGGTGCTTTTGACTTGTTGGTTCCTCGAAAGGACCTTGACGGAAGAACCTCACTTTTTCCAAGGCTTCTATGACCAAATCAAGACCTAGTAAAGTCATTTCCCCCACTTCAAACATCCCAACTGGGGATCTACAATGCCTACCATAAAAAGCTTCAAAAGGAGCCACACTAATTCTTGAGTGGTAACTATTGTTTAAGAAAATTCAATGAGTGGAAGATGTTCATCCCAACTACCCTTAAACTCCAAAACATAAACTCTAATCATATCCTCAAGAGTTTGGATTACTGTCTCGGCTTGACCATCCATTTGAGGATGAAAAGTCGTGATAAGCTTAACCTTGGTACCAAGACCTCTTTGGAAGGACCTCCAAAAGTGAGAAGTCAATTGAGCACCACAATCCGAAATGATATATAAGGTGCCATGCAATCAAACCAGTACATGTATATATAACTTGGCATAATCTTCAGCACCATAAGTAGCCGACTTTGTTATTTTATCCACAGCAACCAAAATAGACTTAAATTATTTTTTAGTCTTAGGCAACCCAACCACCGAATCCATGTTGATTTCCTCCCACTTCTAAGTAGGAATCTGTATATTTTGGGCTAGACCATCTGGCCTTTGATGTTTGGCTTTCACTTGTTGTCAATTATGACATTCGGATATGAACATGGTAATGTCTCTCTTTATATCACCCCCCCAATACACCTCCCTTAAATCTCTATACATATTTGTAGAACTGGGGTGAATGGAGTAGGATGAGTGATGGGCTTCCTTCAAGATCAATTCTTTCAAAATCATCCACATTTAGCACACACAATCTACCTTGGTACCTAAGGGCACCATCTCCCCCTTGGGAGAAATCATCCACTTTACCATCTCTCACCAAGGCCTTCAACTCTAGTAAGGTGGGGTCAAGATCTTGTTTTTCCTTTACCTCCTAAATCAAGGAATACAGAACCATCAATAACCACTACACCATCATTATAAACTTCATCAAACCTAAACCCCAATCTAGCCAACTAGTGAACCTCTCTCGTCACCTCTTTTTCATCATCATCAACATGACCTAGACTATCCATAGACACCATACTTAAAGCATCGGCCATAACATTAGCTTTGTTGGGGTGATATATGCACTAATATTATAATCCTTAAGGAGCTCTAACCACCTTCTTTGTCTTAAGTTAAGATCATTTTGGGTGAACACATATTGGAGACTCTTATGGTCAGTGAACACATCAACATGAACCCCATACATGTAGTGACTGCAAATTTTCAAAGCAAATACCACAGTCGCCAATTAAAGATCATGGGTGGGATAATTCTTCTCATGCACCTTAAGTTGCCTAGAGGCATACGCTATCACCTTACCACTTTTCATCAAACCACACACCAAACCAATTCTTGAGGCATCACAAAATATAAAAAATCCTTCCAATCCTTCTGGTAGGACCAAGATAGGAGCTAAAAGAAGCTTATCTTTCAAAGCTTTGAAACTCTTTTCATATTCATCAGTCCACACAAATTTTGCCTTCTTTTGGGTCAACTTTGTCATGGGAGAAGTAGTAGAAGAGAAACCATTCACAAACCTCTAGTAATAACCCACCAAACCTAAGAAACTTCTAATGTCCAATGGAGTCAAAGTTCTAGGCAAATTTCTAATCACCTCCATTTTCTTTGGATCCACCTTAATGCCATCACTAGATACCACATGCCGTAGAAAAGCAACCTCTTTCAACAAAAAAATCACATTTTTCACATTTAGCATACAACTTCTCCTCCCTCAATATTTTCAACACCACCCTCAAGTTATTCACATGCTCCTCCTCACTATAGGAATAAATCAAGATATCATCAACAAAAATTACCATAAACAAGTCAAGGTAAGGTTTAAAGTCCTTATTCATAAGATCCATCAATATAGCCAGTGATTTAGTCAATCCAAAGGACATAACCACAAACTCAAAGTGCCCATACCTAGTCCGTAAATTTGTCTTGGGAATGTCACACTCCCTCACCTTCACTTGGTGATAGCCAAACCAAAGATCAATCTTAGAAAAGTGACTAGCCCCTTGAAGTTGATCAAGAAGGTCATCAATCCATGGTAGAGGGTACTTATTCTTTATTCTGACTCTATTAAGTTACCAGTAATCAATGTACATTATAAGAGAACCATACTTTTTCTTCACAAACAACACTAGTGACCCCAAGGTGACTTACTAGGTCTTATAAAACCCTTCTCCAATAAATCCCTCAATTGCTCCTTCAACTTCTTCGAGGATATATGGTAAGGGGGAATGGAAATGGGTTGAATATTGGGAAGGAGGTCTATACAAAAATTTATTTCCCTTTTGGGAGGAATACTAGGAAGCTCATAGGAAAAGATATCAAGAAACTCATTAACCACCAGAACCGATTCAATAGGAAGGACTTTAGACTCAACATCCCTAACCCTCACAAGATTATAGAGACAACCCTGACAAATTAACTTTAGGGATCTAAGGCAGGAAATGAATATACTCTTGACCACCACATCACGACTTTCCCACTCAAGCACGGGATCATTAGGGAATTGGAATTTAACCCTACAGTTCTATAATTAATAGAAGTAAATATGCATGTAACCAATCCATCCTAAGAATGACATCAAAATCCACTATATCTAACTCAACAAAATCACAAGGTAAGATTTTATACAATATGAATATGGGATAATTTCTATAGACTCTTTTATCAATAATGGACTCACCAACAGGGGTATACACTTCATAAGGTTCCCACAACAATTCAAGGTTAACATGAAGCTTTTTTACAACAAACGGAGTAATAAAAGAAAGAGTCAGACCCGGGTCTATCAATGCATACACATCAAAATTAAAAATCTTTACCATACCGATGAGGATATCGGGCACCTCATCCATCCCTTGTCTCCCTTGAAGAGCATAGAATCTATTTTGCCTTGGAACACCCCCTTGTTGGCCTCCTCTTCCCTTTAGATCCGCATTTGCACCTTGGCCTTATGAACGATCATCTTTACCTTTGTTTTGTGCATGACGACGATCAATCACCTTATGAGCCACTTCTCCATAACTATAGCAACCATTAGAGTTCTTCAAACATGGGCCATTATGACTCCTACCACATCTTTGGCATATAGGGTTATGCACCACAACACCACCACCTTGGAATCTTGGATTGTAATTAGCAAACCTTCTATTAGGAGCATTGGAAGACCCTTGGCCTTGGAACTTGTGGCCTTGAGGAAACCATCCACTCTTGAAATTTTTGAATCGACCTTCAAAATGAGCCCTCTTGGACTCACCACTTCTTCTTTTTCTAAGCTTTTCCCCTTCTAATTGTTTGGCATATGTCATGAGGCAGGACAAATCCATATCACCTATTACAATGGTGGTACGACACTTCTTATCAACCAAGTTGGACATACCTGACACAAGTTTGTTCATCCTTGATCTCACCTCGACAACCAATTGTGGGGCATACCTGGACAGTTGGTTGAACTTAAGGGCATACTCCCTCACACTCATGGAACATTGCTTAAAGTTTATAAACTCCATCATGTTAGTCTCCCTTAGCTTGATAGGAAAGAACCAGTTGAGGAATGTGGCTTTGAACCCCTCTAAAGGAATAACATCATTATCTCTCCTCTCCGACTTCCATTATGTAAACTAAATTTGAGGCGCCCCTTTGAGTTGGTTGGCCGCTAACTCCGCTTCCTTCTTCAAATTGACCACCATAATAGATAAGCACTTTGTACATCTCATCAATAAACTCTTGGGGATCCTCATCCATCTTGGATCCATGGAACTCCAGTGGGTTCATCCTAGTGAAATCCCTCACACTAGAAGCCAGAGTGGGAGCATGAGATGCTTGGACCCCTTGGTGAATTTGGTTGGTCATACCATGAGCCAACATTGCAATAGCATCTCAAAACTCATCTTGAGCCACTCCTCTACCTTGAGGAGCTTGATGAGTGGGAGGGGCCAGTTGCTCCTTGGTTTTACGAGCTCTCCTTAGTCTTTCTCTTGGAATTGGCATGATCTAGAAGAGCAAAGAGCATTCGCTAGGGGAAAAAGCCTTACACTCACATCTAAAGCATGATATAGGCCATGAAGAAGTGAAACATTTCCTAAAGCATCTCATAGCCTCCCATTCATAGTCGTGGTGTTCTTTACAACCATAAATAAGACTATAACAACATGGTGTGTTGGATTCTGAGAACTACTAACAACCTAGTACTCTAATACCAAGTTTTTCATGACCCAATCCTAGGGCCTGGACATCACACGACAAATGGGGAAACTGAAGGAACCCCAAATAAGCCTCTTAGCATATCAATCACACATCATTGGTCGCAGAAACATAATAACAACAACAGATATAAATAAGGGGAATAGGACTATGGAAAGTCTTTAAGAGTCATAAAACCTTCAAAAGTCAAGCTCATAGCATAATTACATCACATGTTTCCAACAACATCTCTAACATAGATTGGAGTGGGGGCCAAGACACTTTCCAAGC